>JXWZ01005476.1:0-19065 GCA_000956215.1 Anopheles farauti No. 4 | reverse complement strand
TAATAAAAAAGCTAAAAACACTCCTCAGAAGAGAGCTATATCGTTCGTTAAATTTCTTAAGCGTAACGTGCTGAGAATTGAAATAAAAACCAAAGATCCACATGCGAGCAGATTATCAAAACCCACTCGAAATAAGCTGGAACCACATCAATCTGCAGCAGTGCAAACGGGAGCACGTTGTCCTACTCCGGTACTGCAACAAAACATCACATTTTAAACAACATTATCCGGTGCAATGTTGAACGAAAAAAGTGCTGATGCGATCGCAACGTTTCCGCTCCTTTTCTGACGCATGCCTGAACGAATGTATGTCCATCGCTCCCTCATCCGAACCACATGGCCGGCCAGTGCATTTGATTACACTTCCAGTTCGGAAGGTCGGCTGCAGGATCATTCTCTTTTGAAGTGTTTCTTTTCCACTCTTCCATCATCCGAAACCCGCTGTCGCTCGCCGTCACCGTTGCGAATCGGCGAGTTCGTTCTCGTTTCCAGCCATCGGTAAGTGAATAATTTTAGTCGGAAAAACTTTTCCCTCTGCCTGGTGCATCCGTTGACCTCCCCGCCTGATCCACTGCAACGAGGGAACAAATTAAGCGATACTCCCGGCCAGCACCGGGCGGAGTGGTAAGTGGTAAAGTTTGCCAACGTTCGGTTCGAACAGCGTTAGTTTAGCCAATTTTGGATGTTAGCAAAGTAAATTTGAAATACAACTGCAACGGGCGAGAAAGTTGGTTCGCAATGTTCGCTGATTGTTGTTGCCATACGTTCGGGATGGAGTTTGAAATTAAATCACTGTACTGGTCATGACTTTTAATCTAACTTAATTGGCCTATGGACAACAAGCTCGAACAAGAACATTGAAACACTCTCAAAATGTACCCAACTCTCAACCGACAAAGAATGAAGAAGACGGCCACGAAAAAGCATTCAAAGCGCTCTTCACGACACTGACGCTAAGCCAAAACAAATCGACTGCAATTAATATTCATCGAAATATCGAATGTTTGATCCCGGCTCTGCCGCACATTCCAGCTGTTAAGCCGTTTTTTGAGAACGAAAACAAACACTGCCCCATGTGCAAACCAATCCGTCCGCCCAGTAACGGCGAAGGCGGCATGGGACCGGTCCACTTTGCAGCTGACACGGTGTTGCTATGTCGACTGTACTTTGTCCACCGTTTTCGGAAGGCGGTTTTGACTCACGGATGATATCATCAACGTGTCGGTGCCAACCAGACGAACCATAGTAAGCCCTGTACTTTGGTCGCATCGCGCGAATTCCCCATTCGCTGGGTTACCATTTTCTAGAGAAGCGCAACGAACGTGGCAAGTGTGATAACGCGTGCGTGAATTCTAGAAGGAGTGGTTTCTTATCAGCCGTGAGAAATTGTTGCGCACGAGTTGTTCGACATGTACGGGGCAGCTGGCTAAAAAAGAAAAAAGTGACATAATCTTTGTACTGTGCGTAATAAAACGATATAATTTTTAGGAGAAAAAGTAAGCTGAACTGAAAAGCACCATGCAACTCCATGCAGGTGATGAATTAAAGTACCGACGCTGTTTTACCACACCATAACCATATTGAACACCATGAATGGAACTGACCTAGAAATAAAAAAAAACGCCGGCAACTGATCGAACAACCGGTTCTGTCTTGTTGAGAGCCTAACCGGCCGGCCGTGGAACCGAATTCGCAAGGTCGCCCGCAAAACTGCCTTCTTGCTGTCCAAGGGTTCTAAATTGCTTTGGCGTTTTAGGGTGCTTCTATTTCTATTCACCACGAACAATTTGCAAGGGAATTGCTAGTAAAGCACATGCAATACAGATTGACCTATTGCACGCAGAAAGCAATGGTGGAAGGGTTTTTGCAACAGGTTTTTTTCCAGTTCTGGTTTGGAAAGGCACTCAGAGCAAACTTAAACAGTTAATATTTTAAATATTTGAGTAAAACATATTTCAATTTTTAAAAGACAGCTTGGATTGATGTTTTTACCATAGGAGTAGCAATTATCCTATAAATGAAGAATATAATTATTGTTTCATTTTAAAATTGAAGTAAAAATATCATAATAAATAATAAAAAACTGATTTTTTATTTAATTTGATTTTGATTTGACAAACTGATTTTTTTATTGAATATATACACCAAATTGTGTAAGAAAAATGTACTTTTTCAGGGCAAACATTCCTTGAATAGTTTAAATTATAGAACTAAATACGCTCCCTCTCTGATCGAAACGGAATTTACGTGCTAAACACACGCGACCACCAGCTGTTATCGGTTATTAACGATAATTTACCGCATAATAATTTAACATACCACCGGGCAACGCCTCCTGCTCTTGTGGATGGCATAATAATTTGAACCGAGCCCCAAATATGGACCAATTTCCTGGTACATGGTGGCGACGGCTAGCGACCAAAAACCGATCCGACCGAACATTGTCTTCGGGTTTCCCCTTCTCCAGCGGTCGCTATTGCGACGTTTTTGGAACTTTCTCCACACCGGCCTCCCAACAATGCAGAGGGGTTTCTTCTTCGCCTTGATACCACTACACTCTCCACGCACGCCCGATACCCCCCGATCCCGTTAGCGAATCGCTTCCGTTCCATCTGTCTCCAGCTAGACCGTTCCCGGCATGCAACGGTTGCTTTGATTTTGAGCCGTTAAAGCGAACGGCAACGGTTGGGTGGTGGGTTGGAGGGTTCACCGCGTACAGCACCCCTTCCCAATCCCCCCTTTAACGGGGTTCCGAATGAACGCATCTATTTTCCGCATCTAGACGCTTCCATTGATGAGGGAAAGCATGGACCTACGCCGCGGCAGGCGGGCAGCGACGGTGCCGAGGAAGCAGTGCCAATGCGAAACCATAACAAAGAGGCGTGGAAAAACACATTCGCACACGCACGCACCCACATGGTGACGCTAACACAGGGACGGGAAGAGGGACGTTGGTTTTTGAGATGAAGATGAATGGGATGCTGCGTTGCGAAAACAACAAAAATGGAAACAAATGAACAAAAATGAGAGCACATAAAACAGCAAACTTACGGTTCCCGGAGCATCGGGGCAATCTTGTTGAAGCACTCCATAAACTGGCCATCTTTGCAGACGATGGTGGGGATCTGGGGCGTACTGCTGACGTTCAGGATCCGGAACAAAATGCACAGGATGACGGCGATGACCGCCAGGAATGCGGGCGACATGGTATCGCGCTACGATTTCAAATTTACGCACACAAACTTCCGAATTCCGGTATCGCTACTGCACACGAAAAGCAAGCGGCCCCGAACGAATTCACACACCCAGTGGGGGCTACCAGTAAGCAACACATCAAACACAGCACTTCGTTTATTATTTCAGGTGCGCTACGTTCGTTACTCCAATGCCGCATCGACACACACACGTCGTGTGGACGTTTCCTCACACGCGAAAACGATAGTACGCCCGTCTAACTCGGTTACCGGGCGGTGTTCAATGTTCCACATTCACTTTCCACACAAACGGACAAGAAGTGAATCAAACTGAAGCGCACGCCTTCGGGTGCGTTAAAAATTCACAGCGCCGTAATTTTTTCTTTTTTTATTCTTTTAACCATAAGGAACGAAAAATCACGCACGCACGAGGAAGCCAGCAAACGAAGTTGGCTTTTCTTCCGAAAACGAATACCGGATGTCGCGCGCGCTATGTGCAAAACCGTGGTGTCTCGTCTTGAAGGAAAATTAAATATAAACAACTAGTTCGGAACATTCTGGTTTAACTTCACGGAGGTTTGACGTTTGGCGAAAGATGTAGGGATGGGCGCTTTGTTTTGCGATCGAAATGATATAAGAGGACAGTGTAAAAAATTAGTATTTTGAAAAGTTCACAAGCAGTTTTGTTGAAAAATAAACATTTAATGTTTTGAACGGTATAATTTATTGAAAAAAATAATAGAAAACAACTGAAATGATTTTTATTTTTCATTTGCTTATCGGGAGTGGAACGCTTTCGTTCTCATCTAGATAGGATCGCAATCATAGTTCCATCTTCTTTGACCCCCCACTTCTGTATTGCTAGTTCGAAACGTCAATCAAAACAGACAAACGTAAACAAAACATTCCGGTAATATTTATGTTTTGTTTTACCGATGTTTTGACTAAAAACGCAATTTACCATGTAATTGAATGGCTAATTGTATTGTGTGCTTTGATTCTCTTGTTGGTAGCGGCCCGAATCTTCGATCAGTTGTATGAAAAATAACAACACTTAGTTAGTATTTCACCGTCATTTAAAAAATATTTCGACCCAACGACAAATTGAGCTATATTTCAGAAACATATCAACCTTGTCAAAAAGTTTTCTGTTCTGTTGTTATCGACTTTTATTAAACCTTCTCTGGCGTTACATAGCAAAAACAAAAACCGGTCATTACGCAGCGACTTCTTAAATACAAAAAAAAATCTACTTCATTGCCACAGTTGCAGTATGGATTGAATGGGGGAAGACTAACCACAGTGATATTCTATCTGCGAGCTTTGAACTTCGTCCGTAAAGCTTTCGCCGTGAAGTATGCAATCAGAAAGCTTCTGTTTGTTTAATTAGTTTCCTGCATCATGCAATAAATATCTTACTTGCTAGCATCCTTATAATTAAAGCAATTTCGATTCCTTTACTTTTTGTAAAACGTTTCTGTTAAAAAAAAAAATACAGCTATTTTTAAAACTAATACTTTTAAAACGTTTGATATTATCATGTTATGAAAGCTTAACCTCCACTAAAACCCAACTAAACAAAAAACTGAAAAATAAAAAAAACAATATGACGTCATTCAACATCATGCGGGTCTTAATGATAGAATTAAAACAGATGCTGCACATCTTCCGGCCATTTCTTATATACACATTTCCTCCAACATTGCAAACGACACGCAGCGCCACGTTCGTTAATCATGTTTCGTCTTAACACCATCCTTTCTTGAGGCAAGCACCAAACGTGTACGAAAAATGTAGTAGCACGTTATCCATTAAAAAAAAACGAAATGATTCCGAATAAAACAAAACAAAACGAAAACAGCCAGGAGGAGCATAATCAAGCCGTGTGCTCACTCATCTAGAAGATGCAACGACCGTTAACGGACAGAACTCGCCTCTGTCGTTCGGTGGAACCGAGCACCGGGCATGAACTTTTAATTACTTCTTGAACCTTACGAGCAGCAGCAGCTTCAGCAGCTAACAGTTGATTCCCATGAGGGTTGAAGCTTACCCGAAGGTACCCACCGGTCGCGCAATGATTTCCGACAACGTGCGCATAAATAAAGTACACACTTTTACAACTGATAATTATGACACCGGCCGACGTGTACAAAAGGTCCGACCCACCGTCCCAGCCGTCGTAATGGATGTTTATTTCTGTTTAATTGATCCTGAAAGTAATTTGACTGATCAAAGTGCTGTAAGCTGGTGGTGGTGGTGGTGGTGTTGGCGGTGCTGTCGCCTCGCTGCTTCATCTTCAGCCCCGTTGGGTTCGCGTCTGCGGTAGATAAGAGCATTACGCGATCGCGCGAGATTGGATGTGTGGTGCAGTTAATTAACTGCACACGAGTTGAGCTGATCTCCTTCGGTCGTGCGTCTCCCTTCCGAAGCAGAAATGGCCGGACATGGGGCGGGAAAGTAAAGTAAAAGTAAATGGGAGAAAAATAACCTCCTCGCGTACGCGTAAACAAACAACCTGGGCACCGTCGGCGAAACGAAACCCCACGGGAGCTGGGATGTCGTTCGTCGGAGCCGATTTTCGCAGGTCGTTACCGGGCGCCGGGAAACTGGTCAATAAATGTTCGATATGTCATCATTACGCGGTAGATAATTTGTAGACACGTTTGCTAATTGAGCCATTAAAGGGTGCGTCGGGATGCGAGTAATTATTTAGTGCAGAATGTATGTTGATGCACATTTTTTCTCCCGGTACGGAGCAGGGAGTATATTAGTTTATCGTCGTTTTTTACTGACATTGATGCTTCGGATCGATGCCAATTAGACATTGATCTTGATTGGTTCATTAATCTGGCGGTTTTATTTCATTTCTTTGCGTTTCTATACCCTGATTTTATTCTTGTGGAAAAGTTCATCAACAGTACATCAATCTCATTAATCGCAAACACTGAAAATTTCTCAAATGAGTTTAGCCTTTTTGTTCCATTCCTGAACATTGTTTACATTGGCTGAAAGTTATACTTTTTGATCTAAAAAAAAATGACATGCATTACAATTTTACCTTGTAAGAATTCTCGTCTATGTTTAACATATCAAATTGATTACTTGTGATGACGGTTGTATATCGATTTCATTCGAATTAGATCTACAAACCAAACGTATTATCTAGTACAAGATTGCGCAGGGAAATTTTTCAGATTGAAGATAATTATCAGTTTTTACGAGATAGCCAAAAACAATAAAATTATATGCTAATCGTTTGCTCTGACTGTAGCTTGAAAAATGAGACAAAATGAATAGGAAAAATAGTGTAAGATCTTGAAGAAAAACGTGAAGAAACATAAGCCTCGGTCTGAATATTTAATTAGTACTTTTAAATGAAAATTTAAAAAACCTGTTGTAAACCTATTATTTTGTTAACGACCTGCATTCGAGATAATCACGGTAAACGTAAAATCACAACAAATAAAAAAAACAATGACAATTTAAGCAGCTTTAATTGACTTAATCAAAAGATCGCCGTTGGATTCCTCCTTCTTATCAAATGCCGTCATTTAACGTTGGCATCGCTCTTCCTGTTAATCAGATCAGTAACCCGCCCCGGGTGCTATTGTTGTGGGTGCGCTTTGAAGAAATAAAACAAAAAACAACAAACACCTACGTCTAATCTACAATTAACGCACCGCAAAATTGTCTTTCAAAATCGCCCTTGTTTCCCACCGCCTCACGCACAGTTTGCCATTGTTTCCAGGTTGCGGTCAGTGTCCGATACGAAACCTCCCCAGGAGAGCGATCTCCACGATCTACACATCGGCTGAAGAAAGCTGACGGTGGTTCATTAATTTTTCCACCAAGAAAACGGAGACACCTGCGCTTGGTGTGGCTTGGCGAATTTCGGCAGCCAATCGCCGGTGTTGTTCTGCGCCCGGTCGCGGGATGATTCTGTGGCGTTGGCGAGTCACTGATTTCAGTTCAACGACACGCCCGTGCGCCCTCAGGCGGAACAATTTATGTGCCCATAGTGAGTCCGTGTGCCTAGGGAGGGAGGTGTGGGGAAGAAAGAGGCACACTACCGCCCACTCTCGCCCACCAGAGAAGGTGGAATTGTTTTGAAGCGTTATTGTTCGACTTCTTGTACTTTCGGTTCCCCTGACCCGGTGCGAGGTGTAGATCCGTATCACGCCATTTCTGTCCTCACTAGGAAAAATAAAAACACTCACACACACACACATAGGAAAGAGAGTCTGTACGAGTGTGTCGCATTGTTTCTTGGTCCGGGAGAGCTGCTTATTTTAAAATCAAATCGGCACATTCAATTGTTGAAACTGGACCGAGCAATGTTGCCCGCGAAGGGAATCGAAACGGTGGAATGCAGCGTGGCCACGCGCTCCAGAACTAGCGTTCGGTGCCGGAAAGTCAAAGGTCTAGAGCGGTGTAGACTCTCGGCAGCCATTGTAAGCTCCCCGGGCCCGGTTTAGTATATCATTTTTTTGCGCTAAAAATACGCGTTTACAGCGCCTTTGCCTCGGCTTCTTTCTTCTGGCCGAATAATAACTTACCGGCACATTATGGACACGCTCAGCTTAGTGCGACCGCCACTGAGGTTATGTTCTTTCGCCGCTTCTTTCTGCCACCTGTTTCGAACGACGTCGGCCCGGATTCGGATCCCTGATCCCTTCTTTCCAGCGGCCTCGCAGTGGAAAAATCATCAGCATGGTTCCGCTTCGCCGCCATAACCGAAGGGACCGCGCAGAGACGATGGAATCTTGCTCTGTCACGGGCGAAGGAAAGCCATGAAGAAAACACCGCACTCGTTCCGCTGAACACTTTAATTTTATTACGCTTACGGGACGGGAGCGAATGCTCGGGGCTGCAGCCCACAGGTGACTTATTCGTTCGGCCCAACGGTGGAGGGGGCAAGTCGCGAAGAACACGTCCACCGGTTGAAGCATCTGCGAATGCCGAGGGTTGCTGGAGCAGAACCCTTGATTTAATCTCCGGGAGGGGCCATTGCCTTTCCACGCGGTGTGCTCCAATAAATTCTCGGGAACCGTGTGCGAGCTGACGAAACGGATCGGATCAGTTCGTTCACGAGACATCAGGATCAGGATGATCGGGCCGCGTGATTCCATCTGGCCACGCTTAACGAAGTAAGCGCTTTCTCCAGCGTCAAGCTGCTGTCGCTGGTGAATAGCCTCCCAAAAAAAAAATGGCCTCCATTTCCACCGCAGCCAAGAAAATGGCTGCTTCCGCAAACGAACCAATCTGGCACCACTGCTTGCCTGCTTCCCTACCACTCCACAATCTTCAAAATCCCTGCCTGCTACTCCCCCGAAACTGCAGGAGATATGGTTTGATGGGTTTTGAGTCGCAAGCCAGCAAGGCGCGCAAGAATGCGAAGCGTAGATAATCATTCTCTCCGGTCGGTGGGGAGAATAATTCATGCCAATCGGCCGACCCACCCGACCCGAAACAGGGGTGAGGGGAAGGTGGCCATTCGAGGTCTTCTCTATTTTTACCTCCATTCGTTACCTTATTCTTGTGGTTTTATATGCTTTTAACTATCTGCCGAGCGCACACGGTGCGCTTGTAATTAGCAGTGCGCAGTTGGCGAAGGCTCACGGAAGGGTTAATTATTCCACGAAGCCTACGTCGATCGGGTGTCGAGAGAGAGAGGCGAACCGGGGGTGTCTGCAAAAAAAGAAAGAAAAAAAAAACAAAAAATCGGCATTGATAACCCTGAGACGCATATGCCACAAATGGGTTCGCACAAATGGGAAAATGGATATGGAGCAAGTAATTTTCCACCGGCTTCCCCACCGTGTCTGTGGTATGTAATGCAGAACAAGAAAGTTACGGAAGCAAAAAGTCAAGAAGATTATGGTTCACGCTCCGTTGGTTTCCATAAAGAAAGCATCTTTTGTGATGTTGTTCTTACTGTGCAAGAGATTTTTTTGTAGTATTATAGCATATTTTTTAAACTAAAAAATCTATCCTATATGCAACTTAAAATTGAAACTATCCAACAATCATTTATACATTATCAAAAAAAAAGATATTGTTGAAATAAATTAACTAATTCCATCGTTACAAATGATAGTAGAATTTTAATAAAATAATTAAGTTATTAAAAAATATTAAATCTTCATGTCTACTTTCAATTTCCATTTCGATTTGATGAAAACATTGTTTATTCTTTAAGTCGGTCTGTCAAAACTGTTATACTTACGTTTGTGTTTTTCAAGGTCAAAATATCGTTTGACAGCTCGCACCACGTTTGCTTACAATTCACAGTAACCATCAACGTTCTCCGAGTAAATTTCTTAGCAACCTTCATCTTTATTGTTGCTTCATATATTTTATTCTTCTTCTATCACCATCTACAAGCCCTTCGGCAGTGCAGATTTTCCCTCATGATAGATATTTTTTAATCCACCATATAGTATTGACAAGTAAAATATGGTACGAAAAATCCACGTTAAGCGTGATCGATAGATTTATTGTATTAATTGACCACCAAGAGCTTTGCATCCAACATAACAAGCAATAAGCCTCAACAAACGTATAAACATAAGAAAAGAGCTACCTCGACATCGTTGCAAAGTGGTGCTTCGTGATTACCTCGTAAATATGCTCTAATTTGCATGAAAATCTACTAGGTTGCCATTCGGGCTTTCCAGCGCCGCGTAATGATAATCTTTGCAGTTTGGAATTACCGAGCCGAGATCTGGCAGATGGCTGTTGCTTCTCACTGCATCGATCGTCAACAATGTTGAACCGAACCGAAACGCGCTCTTTACCTGGCCCGTTCCGATTTAATCCACGCTTATCATTAGCAATTTTACAGTCGAAGTGTTGCACGTTCCGTAAACAAACTTTCGACCGAAAGCAGCACAGGAAATGCCCACCTTTCCTCCCCCCTCCACACCAGTCTGGGCTAGGCTCACGTTCGTTCGGAAATGATCATCGCACGTTACATAGTTACAGATATTATCTCTTCCTCCGCGCCACGGCATGTGTGTTTGTGGGTATTTTTTTATTCGTTTTTCGTTTATTACCACCCCAAACGTACCACTTCCTAGCCGTTGATTGGCCAGCGTTGCGTCTAGCAAGATTACTATTTTTGCCGACCACAAATGGGATGCTTAATGGTATCGGACCAGCCGGAGCGAACCGTGGCGGGGCCCCATTTTCTCATCAATCCTCCGAATGGTTTGCGAGGTTCGCGTTAAAAAAAAACGAGGCAAAACAAACAAACAAAACAAACAGACACGGCACGGTGTATCGTGCGAGAATTAAGCTTCACCTTCGAGGCAGGGAAGATGGGACGAGGAGCTTGACGCTGGGATTAAAGTGTACGGTGGAAAACCGAGGATCAAGAATGAAAATGAATCCGATACGAATGGATACAGCATTAAGCCGCTAATGGGTACTGCGGGTGGGAGGAAGGGTCGCGGGATAGGATCTTAGAAATTCAGCATGGAAACAACAATCATGCCAACAAACAAACAACTGTGGAGAATGTGGTTCGTTGCGTTTGCGCAGAGAAAACTCTTGATTCCATCGGGTGATATGAGAAGGGAAAAGGGAAGGGAGTGATAGAAGAGATCGAGTTTTCTCGACACTGGGCCGTGGGAGCCAGGCACCAGATCGGAAGGAAATCAACGAACTCCCAGGCGAACTCGTTTCCCATCCATTACATCGCCACCCAAATTGCCTCCCGAAATGGGTGGCGTCGGGTGGCACCGGGGAAGGAAAAAAATCCTAGAATCGATCCATAATCCAATGCAATGGCAATGCGGCCAATCGTTCTGGTGGTGATTATCGGTAAGGGTGGTTCGATTGGCTGTGTTTGATTTCCTCTGTAGAAGCCATTGTTGCATCGGAAACCAGGGAATTGGGTATGGTTTCTTTCCAATAACGATCCACAATGATAGAGCCGGTGGTTGTGTGTTCCACCAGGGAGGCGGATTGTTTTCCAACGAAAAGAGCAGAGAGGAATCGTTGGCATGAGTTTGAAATTTACAGAACAAAACACAGAACATGAGCATGATCTGCTACCATCAATTGTTTAGGTGAAGATATATGTTGGTATTGTTGAGTTTTTATTAGGATTTCGTAAATTTTGTTTTGAAGATGAGAAAACAGGAAATTGTATAGCAGAAAAGTAAAAGGAGATTATAGTGATATATCCATATTGGATATTATTGGTTATCTTTTGCACAATTGTTAGCTACTTAAAAATTATTTCCTGTTATACAAAATGGCAACTCATGTGCGTTTGAATTTTTCTAATTTATTTAACTTAATTTTTACAAAATAAACGATTAAAACATCACACATACTTTACTGTCTGAATATTTGATTTCATCAACGAACCATAAAATCAACATGATTAAACCGAAACCAGATTCAGTAAATGAAATCGGCAACCAAGGATGGTTATGGAAGAAATGGCTCGTGTAGATCAAGCAGATGAACCCCAAACCAGCTTTCCATCTTTCAGATTGCCGGAGGAAATGAGCGTTCAATGTTGAATTGATCTTTCGGGGTTCAATATGAGCAGAGATAATGACGAGTTTGCTGCTACCGTTTTGGATGTTGTTTGAAGAAGATTTTTGAAATGGACTATGGAACTTGATTTATATAAAAAATTCTCAATAAAAGTTTACCATGGAGGAAGCAAGATTGCTCCAAGTTGTGAGTATTTATTTACACTTCTATCTATTTTATATTTTATTTACAATTTATTTGTTTCAATACTCAAGTAAAGCTCCAGAAGTAAAAAGTCCGGAAAAGAAGAAAATTATAAAACCAATAATGCTCCCAATCACAGCGTTCGATTCTTTTTCCCGTGCTGGTACCTGCCGAAAACGGAAAAAGGCAACATCCAGGAAGAAATTACCACCCCGAGATGATTGCCGTTGCCGCCCGAAGCTCAGTGAGCTTCCACCCGACGCACGACGCAACGCATCAGCTTCCCGGCGCAACACATTATCGCATCCCAATCCGAATCCCAATTCGTCCCCGCCGTATCGTGTATCGTTCCGCTTTCTTCTTCCCGCGCACCGGTCGCTCCACGGAATACGAATACGTTTCGGCCACTTTTTCGATCGCTCATCAGCCGGCTGGCCGTGCGCAATTTGGGTGCAGTGCAGAAAAAAAAGGAAACCTCCGAACCGAAAGGCCGCCCGAATCCGGCCACTGTTCCACCTTCAATCTCAATATTTTGCTCGGTAATGATAAATAATTTCCATCCTCTGATAATTGATATTTTACCGGAAGTTTTCCTTCTTCCCGTCGTCGTCGTCGTCGTCGTTGCCCGTCAGAACGTACTCAGCCACGCCACGCACTCTCGCTCGATTTCGGCGGTCTCTGGTTGTTGGTAAGGTTTTTTATTTCAACCATAGCAAGCCTTCTTAGTTCCCTTTTTTTCCTCCTCGCACTGTTCAGGAAGTGAACTTTTTGGCGCTTCAAGAGGAATGATAGTAAGAAAACGGCCGACCAATTTGTACAGTACGCGCCGGTACGTTTTGGTGTTTGGTTTTTGTTGATGCTATCGATATTGTTGTTGTTCCTTTTGCTGATCTTGCTGAAGGAAAACCGATTGCCTATGTTTCCGTTTGCAGACATTCACTTAAACATGCCTTTTTGGTATTTTGTTGTTGGTTTAGTCAGGCGAATTAGTTTCAATGCTCATATAAAATATTACGATTTTCATATTTTCTTGAATATTTTACACTGTAAATTGTGCTACATAATCTAATAGATTCAGTGCCCATTTTCGAACATCAACTGACATTTTCAATTTGTTTTTGTTTACCGTATCAGATTGAATACTAACAAAAACGGCATCGTACCGATTTGTTAGAGTTCAACATTTCAACATTAACCAATATGATATTAGGTGAGAATTTATCATATTGGTTGGTACAATCTATAAAATATAGAAATAATATAAATTTTAAAGAGTAAGTAAACATATAAAAATGTAGAAAATTTTTTATAATATGAAATGAACTTTTTTTCTCAAGAATTAGTAAGCAAATATTTCAAAACTGAAATCTTTGAAATCCAACACATTTGCGTACTTGTTGTTATTTCCCTGAAAATGCTCCAACTAACCCAAACACCTAGTACAGTTTTAAAGCTCACTCACGTCCCAAGCCAGGCGGGCTGATAATTTAAAACACTCCCATGACCCTTCGTTGTTTACAGCGGCCACATGTCAAGAGTTTTCCCGGCTCGACTGGTCAGGAGCGCCTCATGAGAATCACACACACACACACACACACACCTCGTGTGCCCGTACTATGGGAACTTTAAGATTCCGCTTCCGAGGAATCCTAATGGGGTCTCACAGCGAACGAAATGACAAAACAATTCCAACTCTCCTGGTACAATTCGCTTCATTCCGTCACACACACACACACGGTTCACCTTCCTGAACTCCCCGATGGTCGTGGTTGGTGTTTGAGACGTCTTGTGAGGAGGGTTGCGTTAGCTTGAGTGCATTTGATGCACGCAATAGAACGCAACGAGGATGTGCTTCCACTTGCTGACCTAAGACGTGCGTTCTAAGGCAGAGCTTGCAGTTAATTAGGTTGCCGGCAGTCGTCCGGCGAAGAAATAGCTCAAACGCTCTCATAACACCGTAGATGTGACATGCGGCCAACGAACACGACCGAACCGTTTCGCCTGCTGCTCGGCACCAGTTGGTGGCATGATTTATTGCTGTTTTGTAAATAAAAACTTTACTTCACACGATTCACATGGTACGGTTTGGCTGCCCGGCTGGAAGACGCGGCCATTTTGTAGTGCTCTACAACGTGACTTCCCAAGCCTGCTGCTGTTTTTTTTTTCGTAGTCATGTATCGTGTAATTCGGGAGGTTAACTATGTCGTGCTTGACACTAACAAGCGATGTCAAGGGCCATCCGACTGTACGAAGAGATTGTTTTTTTTTTCATATATTCAGCAGTGATTAACGAATCCTATGGTATACGGGTAGAGTAAATGAAAAACGGACAGAATCGCAAGAAAACATTATGACATTGGCCAAACAAAACAACATTAACTAAAATTGATATTTTACTGGCCCTTTTTTAATAATGTGGCAATTTTTTAATGATCGTAATGAACGCTCCTTCACCGCATCGACCGGACGTGCGTACGGCGTAATGTATTCCGAATGGGAACCGGGCGCAGTAATGAACACAGTCTTATCCACCCCATTCGGATAATTCAACGATAAAATACACCAAAAAAGCAATAAAACACTCCTCTACCCTTCAATTTTCTCCGGACCGACGCGGAATCAATCTAAAGTAGGCTGTGTGGTAGGCCGCACCGAACGGCAACGAAAAAAAAAACACAGAAACTCCCGCCGAAACATGCAACGAGAAAGAAAACATTTTTTTCCCTTTCCCCTGGCTAATATTGGCCGGATCGGATCAACGGTGCGTTGTACCCCGCGTTCGACAGTTTTCAATGGTTTTTTGGTAATTAAAATTCTTAGCCAACGCAGCAGCTGGTCCAGTGTTCCGGTACGATGGATGAGAAATTGATCGTTACAGCGGAAAATGTGGCACCGTCGCTTCGACACAGGCTCGATCCACTTCACACGTGGCCGTCGTCGTCGCTCCCAGCCACCTTTGCTTCACGCGGCCCCGTACGCGGTCGTTGAGAAGAATGTTTACACGGGCGGGTTGAGCTCGCGCACTTGACGGTACGCTTGCGCGTCGAGAGGATTCGACTGGATTACAAACGAAAACACGCGTGGAAAGGATCTACACCACCATCGCTCAAGCACCTGTGCTCGCGTGATCGATATCGTTCGCAGCTGTCGGGAACGCACCCATATGCTGCCTGCCCGGGGTATGCAAACGTGTGAAGAGTATGCGTGAGATTAATGAAATCGATTTGCCCGTTATCAATCGATCGGTTCGTGGGAATCGTTCGAGCGCGATCGAACGCGCCCGAAGTAGATTATGCGAATGGAATTCTGTTTACATTTTATCGGATTTTTAGTTTTGGAAACTGGGCTTATCAGATGAATTTGATTTTTTTATTGCCTTTGCTTGAATCCACGTAAAAATGAAATAAAGGTTCAATGATATTATCAAACACTTCATTGAGAGGGAATTAAATTCGACCATGGAGGGAACTAAAAATAAATTTCACTTATTGAACTAAACGTAGGTTCTTCGGCTAATGAAAATTAAAATCGGTCATACTACTAAATTTATAGATATATTGTAATTAATTTATCTATTTAAACATGATCACTACGCAAAAAAGAAAACAAGAAGTAAAGAGGGAAACAGTATGATAAAACCTAATCTATTTTAAAAGGAACTAAGGAAGAAAACATTTGTACAAATCCCTCAAGGTTTTCTTCAGCAAACAAGGCTGACTGCACATGAAAGCAAAAGAATTACAGTACAAATGAGCAAAAGGCATGCGTTTCTTACACCTCTTACACACTGAATACTTAAAAAAAACGACTCGTTAGACCTTCGTAGCGTAACAATATTTTATCTTCACATTTAATTCATTCTGTTTCCTCCTTTACAAGTGCTGAGAAATGAAAACTTATACGGAAGACTACGCCAGCGACGAACCCCCAAAGCAGGACGAGCTAAAACACAACCTCGTCCCGTGCCCGTCGACGATTGCGGGCCCCATACTGCACACACAGGTTGGTTCTGCTTTGGTTACGACGATCGTTACCCGCTCGAGCATTGGCCGAGATCAGTCTCCCCTGGTGTGTGCGCTCGAATGTCGTTATTCTAATTAACCGAGCTCCGATTAACATCATGAGCCCCGCTCTCGCCCTCCCGGGCCACTCCATCGATTCGACGCATCAAAATCACTCATTCGTCACTAGGAAAAGCGTCTTATAAAGGCAATGTTTGTGCGCGAGCGCGATTCCTTTCTCTCGGGCCGAGGGGCCATCGTCTTGGCTGGTGCACCGGCGGCAGGCGCACCGTTCCGGCACCGTAGGTTTCTCCCGATCTGGTTTGATGGTTTATAATATTAAATTTTTAATTACACACACCGTGCGCTGGGTCGCGGTAGACAATCATAACAAAACTTTTTCCATCAACCATCATCCAATCCACGGCGGTTCCAAGCCATTTCCACAGCCACATTTGTGCGCTCTCGTTTCCACCACCACGAAGCGGTCGGACGAAAAGCAGTTAAGTGACTCATTGGCGTACCGTAGCAAAAAGAAATAAATACAATCCCTTCCCCCGGTCCCGGAGCGATACGGTGCCCGGTAAGGCTCGTGCGGCCCGGTGCTGAATTTAATTGGAAACAAGCCCCATAAACCACGTCAAACCATGAAAACACGAAAATCAACGCCCGGCACCGGCAAAAAAAAAAGCTCGGCACAAAACACGCTGCGTATAGCGAAAAATGGCTATTTTGATTTCCATTTTTCCACCTGCTAAACGGTTGTGACGCTTCGCATTTTCCACGTGCCGTTTCTCGGTTGGAAAGTGTGTCCAAATTGCGATACAGATCGGCGCATTAGCATTCGGCGCGACCGTTACGATGCTGGGGTTCGATCTGTTTGCATCGCTCGGTTCACGGTTCGTCTTCTTCGTGGCAAACTGCTGTACGGACCGGAGCGGATGCTTGCGGCCGGATACAATCCTTTTAGGCGAAGGATGCTGGAAGTCAGCAAAAGGTACGAGAAATCGTAACGAATGTGTGAGGTTTTTTTTTTCTGGAGCGGAAAGAGCCCATTCGAACTGGCCGTACGGATGGAAGATTAATTTATCACAGGCGGAAAAATCGATCCAAGCATGCTTCTTAAACGAGATTGATATTTTTAGCCACTTGGCTACGCGTGGTCTGTTACGTGCGTTGAACTTTTGGGCTTTTTCCGGTTCTTAATTAATTGTGTTCAGGATTACTAACATACTTTCAATAAATGGGTTCGTTTCATCATTCCAATAACATTTTCATGATGGGTAGCACTGTGGATGATGGAATTTTACAAGCAAAAAAAAATACTAATTTTGCAATAAAATTAATTACTAATCTTTAGGGCGCTTTGGTTTACAATTTAATATGAAAAAAAAAGTTATTAACTCTATCTAATTGAGCGTTCAGTAGGTACATTTGCAATAAACACATTTGCTCAAACTCACGAAAATAAACGTTAATTATGCATACCTTATGAATTTTACTGAACGATACAATCAAAGAGAAAGTGCCTCGATTAAATAATCTATTGAACATGTAGTCTTGCACCAAAGGGTAGTTGCAGTTACACACGATACATCGTGTGGATTGGTTCATCAAACAAACAAGGTAGTTTCATTTTCATGCAACTCCCAACAAATTCCTTCGTGCGTTTCACGATCATTCCGTGAGCTCTACCGTCAGCATATTGGTTTTTCCATCCCGAGGCGAACGCCTGCTTAGCATTACTATTCGCTTCAGCTCTCCTATGGAGCAACATGTGTTAAAGTTTATCTTAACGTTCGTCTTTGTTTGATTCGTTGTAAGATAACCTTAAGAAAGCGTTTAATGTTTAAAGCAACGATGCATCAAAACCTAAATCAAACACAACATAATAACGATCAAGAGTAGCAAGATAAACTCGTTACTCGTTATGCCGTTTAAAGTAATGTGACATAAAGGCATCCTGCGCTGCCCAGTGCCGGCCAAAACCCGACCTAATCTTTAGACACACATCTCACCTGCAAACGCGGATGAACCGTAATAAATATTAAACAGCTGTGTTGCCGGTGGTGCATCGAACTTGAAGCATCGAAGGCATGCGTTTTGTTTTCATCAATCTTCCGGCCACGTCATAGGCACGTTAGGACGGTGCTGTTGCACCGAGCACCACGTGTAAGCCGCAGCACCACCTGCCATCCACCACCACGTGCGTTTCGGTCCGATCCTTACTTCCGGCGCCCAGAACGAGAAGGTCGATCTTTTCGGGCCCGAAATGTGGCAGAGTGGCATCGAAACGTTTCGACCTTTCGTTCGATCGGTGATATCCATCCAGCAGACCAGAACGCGCGATTGACCGCTTGATGGTGTGCGTGTAAGGCGCACATGCTTTTCGTCCTTTTCGCTCATGCGCCCCATGCCATGTGCTAGAAGTATTTTTCCTTTTCAAACAACCTTTTGTGGAGAACGACACGGAGAGGGTAATGTGGGTTAGAAAAACGATAGAGTGAAAAAAGTAACGTGATTACTTTTTCCCAAGCTTACCTCGTGTGCTTTCGGTGCACAGGTGCAACCGGTCACACATACACCGAACCGTGGCCATCACGCATACAGGTGGTTGTGCATTAACACTACACCACCGGCAACCTTCGCCGCCGCAGGTGAAAACGTTACGTACGTACGATCGCTTCTCCTGCCAAGAACGCACCGCGTACCAGGTATAATTATGCAAAGTGTTCTGTTCGTTCGCCGGTTCCCGATCACCCCGTCTCACTCACACGCGCACACAGCACCACGGTTCCGCTTCGAAGCACCGCACGGCATCGTGCGGCAAGCCTTCCCAGCAGAAGGGGGGCCTTTCACGCACTACGTGCGACAGAGAGGCCCGAACGTCGGGGAAGCGTTCGTGGGGGCTTCGCGCGCCCATATACATACAGTCGTGCGCCACTCGAAGGCTCGGAGTCCAAAAGAAGATCTCGATCGGTGCGGATCGCTGGAGAGTTTCGCTGTATCGCTGCCGCTCTGGTAGGCGCCCGCTTACAAAGTGTACTTGTTGTGTAGAGTGATTGTGTGCGTGCGTGTTCTGTGTGAACAATATCGTACTGCGCTTGCACGGGTGACAAGTGACTATCACATCACCACCACGTACGTGACGATAGTGTGCGCGCGTGTCTGTTTCT
>JXWZ01005475.1:0-11018 GCA_000956215.1 Anopheles farauti No. 4 | reverse complement strand
AAGCCAATGATTCTTACTTTGAACGCCATTTTTTACTCTCGAGTGGTGTTCGCTTCTGCAAGTGCTGTTTGAGTATGTTCCTGTTTGTCACAGACCAACGTCTTATATACTCCAGACACATCAACATCTGGACTCCCGACCGAAGAGTCCTTGAGACGGAACTGTCTAGCAATTGCACTACTTTTACTCCCCAAAAAGAGTACAACAAGAAAGAAATGGATGAATATGAAACATGAAACGTAATCCAGATTGAACGGCTTGTATATGGTGTTTTATATGCATCTGTGGATATGCCTCAAAATACGATATGCATAGATGAAATACGATACAATAAACGCTTAAATATGGGTAACAAACTATTAGTGATATTTAAAAATGTAGAATGAGTTTTCGCTTCTTTGTTTTTGTCACATCCAGTTTTTTTATTAAATGCATTTTAAATTTACTTTCTTAAAACTTTACTTAAAAGTCACTTAAAGTAAAGTTTAATGAAAATATTATAATATTTAAACGGTTTTCGACGATTGAGACAGTATTTAAAAGTTTTTAGCGTTGCTTGTTGACAATATAATACTCGCTATTCATTTCTTTATCTGAGTGTAAGGCCAAGAATAAGATATTTTATCAATTGTAGGTCAATTGAATAATTTATACACAAAATTAATGATACATTATACGAATGCTGAGGTAAGAGCAGTATTACAAGAATGCCATAAGGTACGGAAGTATTTGTTCAAAGTATTTAAGGAAAATAGCTATGTAGTTTTCGTGTATTTCGAATATGATGATACATTTCAACGAACCAACAAAACCATAGTATAATAGTACAAGCAATAAAAATAAATAGAAAAATGTCTTACTACTAAATTACTTCTAATTTGTTATTTCTGTAAAAAGTAGAGTATAGTAAATTTAATTAAAAAATTTAGTAAAAGTGGATACAACACACCACTCGATCATGAATGATTATATTATATTATATGAATTATTAAATTAAAATTATTACAATTATTAATTAATAAATAATTAATAATTCTAATTAATTATTATTATTATCATTATTATTCATTGGATCATGAATATTAAATCATAGGTACCGAATTGCATTCAATCGAAAATGTTATTCATTCAATGAAAACAGAGTTTACTATCGTGCGAGCCCCTTACGAATGGAGGTGTGTCAGTGCCAATATGGTGAATTTGCTTTCATATTTTTCTTTATTGCTTCGTTCCAGTTTACATATACCCTACTTGTTTAGCCTTTCGTAATTGCTGTCGGTTATCTGTTATGGCGAGTAGCCGTAGAGGAATTTCATGATTTTTGTTTTCCCTTCTACGTCATACCTCCAAGTACGCCACGAGCAGCAGATTTCCTCTTACTTAAAAGAAGGTATAACGTGTTGGAATAGATAAGAACAGCATACGCATTCAAAACATCATTTACTGAAGACCCGTCACCCATGCCGATCACCACTCCGGATTCAACGCTGTTGTCCGTCGTGAGCCCTCGGGAGTGAAAATCGCCCAGCCGGTGCACAAAGTGATCGCTCAACCTGTGCACGTGTCCAGCTATGCTCATGCTCCAGTAGCCCACGTACCGTAGCAACTTCAATTATTTTTAACATAACAGAGAGTACAAACATTGGTTGCTCATTGTCATCTCAATGAGAGCTGTTTATGATCAACCAATAGAAAAAAATCATATTATGCCATGAAGTGGCTACTGTTTACAATCAAATTTGATTGAACAAAAATTACTTTTGGCTCCTCTCTCTTACGGCTTCCATGTGATTTAAATTACTTCTCTCATACAACAAATTACATAATACAACTACATTTGTAATAACTGTAACGACTGGCAGTATCGAAAACAAGGAGAGTGAGCAAATCGTCACTGTATCTTAAATTTTCTGATTCTTGTACGTCACGGAATTAGAAATCAGTAATCAATAAAACTTTCAAAATACCAAAGAAAAAGAAAATACCTTGTATTGTTTCATGATAAAAGCCCTGTAAGGTTTGGTATTGGTTGAAATAAGCGAAGCATTTTTTTCTCCGAATATGACAAAATTTATGGTTGCATCTTTGAAGCTCTTAAGATGGTTTGCTTTTACTCGCCGAGCGTTATATAATTTTTTTTTCATTTTATTTATATGTTTAAATCGTGCCGTTATGGCACTTCAAACATTGGTGTTCAATAAGCTTAAAAATTATTATTTCGATCAGCATTCAAAAGAACGAACGAGAAGCAAAAAAACAACTAACCCAAATACGCGCAATTAAAAAAGTAATTCACAAAGTCACTTTATTTTACTAATGTCATCAGAAAAATTAACATAATCGTATTTTTAATATGTTTTATGAAAAAATGTATTTTTCTTATTCATTCTACCAGCTAGTTGTCATCTGCGCACCGATGATACTTCTACATCCGTTTTTACAAGGCGTACACTTATAATCTGGAACAAAACAAAATCAAACAAACCAACATGCATAACAACTGCTACAATTGTCTAAAGTTACGCTGAACTATCACAGATAGGTTGCTAGACAGAACAAGAACAAATCCTTTTTTGCTACGGCGACGTGCAACTGGCATCCTCTACTTGCTCAGGTACTTAGCGGCCCAGTCCGTTCGTCCTGTATGTTCATTGCCCGTGCCGACGTACGTTAACACACCTGTAGCATGAGAGTAGAGTACAACATATGTTCATCTACAATAATCGATCTGAATCTATACTATCATCACTACTTACCACTATCACCATTCCACTGCTTCTTCTCCGCACCATTTTTTGGAATGTCATCCCAGGGGAACAACTTGAACGATGCATTGATACCGCTAAACTTGTCCGTGCTCAAGTTGCTTTTCCAAAAGACGAAACAAATCCATTTTGATTTTCCGATCGAATGTATGCCATGATGTCTCTTACCTACCTGTTGTTGGAAACGAAAATCTGCTGTTGATTTTTACGACGCGGTGCAACATTTGCGCTCGAGTGGGAAGGCTTTGCATCGGAATTGTCAAAGATGTCTGCAATTGCTCCACTGGCTGCAACGTTTTTGGTGGAACTTTTCGCAAACGGCACTGTATTTGGGTACTTTGAGATCGAATCCTTGCTGAACGATATAGCACCGAATAGATCTTCCAGTTTGAAGTCGTTGGCAGATTTTTTGGTCGCTTTAATACGGCTACTGTAGGAACGGACAATAAAAAAAAACAATATTTTGTATTTGCAAGTTAGTAATTTCCGAACGCGAATGGCACTTACCCAAGAATTTCTTCCAACGAGTCATCCTCACGTCTTTCGCTCATGTGGTGTGAAGGTTCCCAGCTCTTGCTAAAATGTCCATGGATCGTTCGATCCATCTGACCGTTCCGGTTTCGGTACACCTTCAAATCCTCGTCCGTCTTACGTGTCATAAGCATTGGCTGTCTGGAAA
Organism: Anopheles farauti No. 4; assembly: GCA_000956215.1. NCBI lineage: Eukaryota > Metazoa > Arthropoda > Insecta > Diptera > Culicidae > Anopheles > Anopheles farauti No. 4. The sequence goes on along the minus strand of JXWZ01005475.1, from coordinate 7,574 downwards.
ATGCATTGTACACCTTACTGTCGTTTAAAAAGCTTCCATTAAGCGCTCCATTTCCTCCACCGGCTCTTCGACCACCACCATCACTTCCACCTCCGATGCTGATAGCCGTAGTTCCGCTTTTCACCGTCTGGCCGGAACTCTTCTTATGCAAATAAAATCCATTGCCGAAGTAGCTCGAATCGTCACTATCAATGACCGGAAGCGTTCTGTGTCCTATGGACTTCAAGATACCCTGTCCACCAGGGTGTTGATGGTGATAGTCATTGTTACGTGTTACGAATATATCGTTCACCTTCTCTTTCCGACCAACAAGCATGTCCATCGCGGGCAGACCCGCATCACCCATTCGTTTATCATCGATTCGTACCACAGCAGGCTTTATAATAGCGTAGCTAACAACGGACCCAGCGTTCTTTTCATCCGTTGTCTTATCCTTATTCACACCTTCGATGTTATTTGCATCATAAGAAGCATTGGATTTCGTATACGTTCCTGATGCACCATTACGAAGTAATTTCGTCGTTCCTTGTCCATTCATGTGCGCCGATGAACCTATACCAACACTGTAGCCATTGAGCATCTCGTTGAGCAGGCTGTAGTTGATGCCGCTCTGAAGCTTTCCACCTTCTCTCTCACCCTCACCGTATACCTGCTGAGTCGCTTGGGTTGGTTGCGTTTGCTGTGACGTTCGGTCCAAAGTCATTTCCGATACACGCGACAAGCTGATCATCGAATTAAGATCATTCAATTCGTTATTAGTAATTGCGTTGAAGTTACCGTTGCTTGCATTTGCATCACGCGTGGTATTCGAGCTGGCGGCCAGCTCCATGATTGATAATCGAGTGTTCGGTACCCCATTGCTGTTGCCATTAAGCGGCTGATTGTGCTGCGACAATCCGTTTGCTGCCACATTCGATGAGTTACGCGCTTTCACGGAGCTAAAGTATAGATATTTCATTGACTGCTGAGCGGTTGGCCGTTTATCTGGTTCCCATTGGAGCATATCCTCAAGCAGTTGTATACCGGCGGTACTGGCACGTGTCACCAAGGTTGCCAGAGGTATCCTTGGACACTCCGGAAACCGAAACTGTATCGTTGCAGCGAGCTTGTGTCCGTCGGGCCAATCGGTCTGGAATAAAAACGATAAACATCGTGGGAACGAACTTTACCCTTTGACAACAGCTTACCTTATCAGGTGTACCTAGAATCGAACATATCTTAAACAGCTGATCTACCTCGCTAGATCCAGGAAATAGAGGGCGAAACGTGTATAGCTCCGCCATAATGCACCCCACCGCCCATAGATCAATAGAGCTGCCGTATCGAGTTGAATGTAGTAGTACTTCTGGCGCGCGATACCTACGAAAAAGGTATGAACATTATTATTCAAGTGTTAAAATATATTTTGAGTTTCACGAACAATTCCGAAACAATCGAAAATCTGGATATGGATAGAAACTAGACTGAAACTAACGTGAAGGAATATTTTGCTACACATTATCTTTCTTTTTAATGTACTTGTTAAATAATCCGATATATTCTTCTAAGTTTCTTTTGACCTTGTTTAGTTGAAACGACCCATACGGCTCTGTCTGTCTAATGTGACCAGCGTCTTTATCTTTACATTGAATCTCCTATTTATTCAAAATAATCAATTTCAATATATACCATATCGTAATATGAAGATTTCCTTCTCGGATTAAGTAAACTATTAGTTTTAATATTCTCTTGTGCTCATTTTTCGAATACATTTGGTATGAAATCACTACTCGTGGCATAATCGAAAATCGTAATTTTTTTAAAATAATCTGTGCATAATGTGAATAGTTCTCTTAGCATGACATCCACTAAACTATGGTAGCAACATTGCTTGAACAAATATTCCGATCTCGATCAAACTACCCTGTAATTAAATGTGAGTGACTGAGTCCATTTCATTTCACTGTAATAAATATAAATGTACGTTGTATTTGTATAGGATCGCAAACAAAGTGTGATCCATTTTCCATCCATTCCAAATTATATTTAGAATTCTATTAGTAAAACCATCGACTTAATCAGGAATTTATTCATTCCTCCAATGCACACAAATGTAATAAAAAACTTAAATTGCAACAAGTTGGAGCAAGATTTCATTTTCATTTTTCATTTACAAGCACGTAATAGAAAACAAAATAAAATAAAAATAATGTAGTTTGTAAGTTCAAGTATTACCATCATGCAAATATTATAAACATTTTAATAATCTGTTCCTGCAGGATTTACAATGCAACCATTAATTTGAGCTCGGAATTTCGTGCTATACATAAAATAATTAAAACTGCACAAGCAAATTACTTTAACCTGTCACTTTAAACACTCCTTCTTTGATTATTTTGGTTGCACGATTTTTTTGGGACGGATATGATAGAAATAATATTTCAAATGGCTGAATATTTTTTATTGTATTTTGTGATAGCATGTCCATATGTATTTTTGATATTTTTTGCGTCCATATGTAGCATACAATGGCCTATTATTTTACCGTTTTAGGAATCAAAACATGAAATCGGTTATGCTTATTTCGTTTCCTGCGTCACAAGGCGCCGTGGGATACAAATAATTAACGAACCACGCTGCTGTAAACCGCTTCTTACGCTGCCGAAAAGTGCTACAATTATTCATAGGGATAGTATGTTTTGACATTGAGCACGCAACACGCAATAGGTGCGGTCCCACCATACAATACCGGCGCCCCGGAAGACCATATTCATATCCAAAAGCTCAACCCTTACCAACGCGTCGAGACATAGTCCGTGTACGGCGGTCGGGAACGTATCTCGCGGGCGAGTCCGAAGTCAGCTATTTTTACCGTTTCCGGTCCGCTGCACAGCACGTTCTCTGGTTTCAAGTCCCGATGGAAGAAACCGTGACGATGCATAAACGCCAGCCCTGTCAGTATCTGCTGCAGTATCAGTCTTATGGTGGCCTCCGGAAAGTGGGTATCGCGGTCCTTTATCAGCTGGTACAGATTCTCCTGCATGTACTCGAACACAAAGTACAGTACATCGTTTTCCCGTATAACCTCCTTCAGCTTCACCACATTTGCATGGGAAAGTTTTTTCAGCGACTGTGCCAAAACAAAAAAAGCGGAAATTTGAAGTAAATAAAACGGTTTCCTTCGGTGGACATACGACGAACGTGGTTGCTCATAAAGAACACTGCATTACCTTCACCTCCCGTAGGCTCATGGCTTCCTCCCAGGAATAGTATTTCCGCTTCATGCGCTTGATGGCGACCTTTTCGCCGGTGTCCTTCCGCTGGCCAAGGACAACGGTACCGTACGTACCGTCCCCCAGTTGACTTAGCGTCAGGTATCGATTCATGGCTGGATCGTATTTCTGTAATCCTACTGCTCGACGCTACGCGAATCGTCACATCCCCGGAAAGGATATCCCGTGGGGGTGAAATGTTGCCACACAAAACAATAAACCATTACCATCCAACGCACACACGGCTCACAAAGTGCTTGTTCATTTTCTTGATATTCTCCCTTTACTCCGCTAAAGATGCACCATATCTCTAAGTTTACCATTGACGCACCGTTGCACTACCACTGCTCCTTCTCGGTCGCTTTTCTTGCAATAGACACATCAAATGCCGAAACTACCGTCACCGGACGTGCTCGTAATTCTTTTGACCGCTTGCTGAAGCTTGACGTGCACCACACTGACCTTTTTCATGTGTCACTGACAAAACGATAGTTTATTTGCTCCCTGCTTCGTAAATATCATGTGCAACTGTGTCTGCATCCATTGGAAACGTGCGGTCGATGGAAACCTTCAGTGCTTAGGGGTTGAATTATTGATTGCATTAGTAAAGGGTGATTCGATGATTCGAGTCAAAGTTTTTATAAGTATATTCGAATTCGGCCCTGTTGTGGATATGGTACTTAACGACGATAGTACCGTAAGCTTTGATTACATCGCGACAACAAGTATCAAACGGTCATATTCTACGTATTCATATTTTACTGTGGCCAATAGTATCATTTAAAAGTTTGATCGGTAGTTGAGGAAACTATTTTAAACGTTGATATGGCTTTTTAATATTATTCAAAGTAACAATTTCATACCTTGTCTCAAAATATAAACGTAATTTTTTCCCAAAATTATCAATCAAACCTTGTCACGATCACTAAATGCTCGCAACGGCACAAAGAAATAATAGACACTGGTGGAAGGTATAAACCGACATTGATCAACAATTCACAATACCGGCAAATGAAGAATTGATAACATACGATGATATGCTGGTCAACATTCATCGCTATATTCAAGCTCACGAAGGTCAGGGATATATATTTATCACGACACGGAACACTCTACCAAGCATCAATTTCACGTAAAAGATGCCTCCAACGATAAGCGGATTGTTATTTTTTCCTGAATCAAATGGATCAACGTTATGTTAAAGTTCCCAACTGTACTCCAAAGGCTGATTTCGAACTTATGCGGCATTTAAAATATAGGTTTTAATAAACAAAGTATGTATGCAAAGCCTATTGTATGATTAGCTAATAATTTGTTGTCTTTTCAATAAAAAGTCTATGTTCAATAATAAAAATCAATGTAACGTATCGAGCGCAAGAAAGTACCCACTTTTTGTTCACTTTATAACAAAGCAATCTACAACTGTGCTCTCCACCCAATGTGGGCTAGCAAGTAGCACCATTAACCTTTTAACCCACAAAATAGCACGCAACTTGATACCAAAACATTCGCACACCAAACATTACGCCGTGCATGGAAGTGCGTTAATTCCATGGCAAGCGCCCGGTGCCGTCGAACTTTTCCGCCAATTAGCGGCCTCCCACGGAACTTTGGCTGTTATAAAAGTACCCGCTTACGCTTACAACGCGGCGGAAAACCAGCGCTACTGACACGAAAAATAAGAACTTCCAAGACCATGGCTACGGTTCCTTCGCAAATCCTTCACGTCGTACAGGATCGTTTGGCGCTGTTTGGAACCATGTTTGACCTCGTTTATCCGTCTCTCGTTTGCGCCGACTAACAATGGTTCAGGTGTGTCGGTTTTGTTTTTTTTTCCGTAATATAATTTCATTGCTAACGATTTTGTCCAACGAAAACATTACCTATGCAACGTAAGGTCATCTATACTGAAATCTCTTTTCGATGTTAAATAAAAATATTCACACAAATTTCACGAACGTAGTGAAAATTGATCCCCCATAGGTGAAAAACGATACAACGCACTAAGGCAGCCCCGACGCTGCAACTGGATACTGTGGAACGAGGCCAGCAAGTCAACGAGCCATTTCAGTTTCAGTTTTCAGCAAACCGGTCAACAGCAACATTTCTGCTTTACGTATAACCAAACACGAAGAGTAACACTTATTGCTGGCATTTTGGATAATTAAAAACTGTTTCATTTTTTTATACACGAAACACAGTTGCGTTTAACAGCTCTATATGCACTCTAACAGCACTGTGGAGCACTAACAAAGATCTTAAACCAGAAAAACACGAATGACTGTCCCTGAATAATGCACAAATAAATCATCCCCAATCGCTTGCTTGTTGTTCACATACGCGTCAAATTCTATTCACAGAGCAGCACTTTAATAACACCGTTTTACTTTTCACACGATTTGTGCACAAACATTATTTCCAACGAAAACACACAGTAAATGAAACGGTGAAACAACCCAATCAACCACCATGGAAAAACGAACCCTTAGAACTAGTCTCTAGAAAACAGAATCGAATCGAGTGCGTACCAACCAATTCGTGTTTGTTTATTCGTTACCTTGGTAACCACAGCCCATTGCAAACCCAACCTTACTCGCGCTGAACACAACGCATACGATGGTCGTTTAGCCCTTCTACAAACGTGATTAGTGATCCATAGCATAAGGGAAAGCAATTAAATTCTTCAATTATGTCATGGTAATTATAAAAATAAGAACAATAATGTTTTATATTTTCACCAACCACATGATACGCGGTCTGATCGACAGTAGAACTAAAAAATTGCTTTACCGCGCATGCGTTTCTCACCGCTCTGCTAGAAGAAGCTGATACAATACTGCGATGTTTTCTACTCATTTTCTACTACGAATTAGAACAACAGAAGTGAGTAAAGAGATTGTTCTATTATGTTGTTCTAAGCACTTTGTGTCAATTTAGGAAAAATATGAGATATAAATATAATGCATAAATTAAAAATAATTTTACTAATATTATTTATATGTTTTGCTGGCCAAAGTTATAGAAGTGATTTTCTTACTTTTTCTTCAAAATTAAAAATTTTAAAGTAGCGTCGATAGATTCCTTTCTACTTTACACCGATAACGCGTTTGTGGCTGTATTTTTTAGTCTTTTAATATTTTATTCTTAATTTGAATACTGAAATAGTATCACACTGTTTCGTGGTATTTTGCTAGTTACAAAAAAATATCCTTGTTCGCACTGCGTCTGACTGTTAAGCAAATGATCATCGCTTTTTGCTTCTACAGTGCAGACTCTCGAGTGCTTGTTTCCACAGCACTCGCTCTTTCTCTCTCCCTCCCTCTCTATCTCTTTCATTATTTCTCTTTTTCTCTATTGTTATCCTATTGAACAATGGTTTATGGCTCATTTTGTGTATTTGAATTATTATGATTGTTTATTCTTTACCACTTATAAAGAAATAATATTATGCAATTGTAAACCAAATAATGAAAACTTATCAGTATATTTTGCACCTACTTGCTTGCAAACCATGAAGAGTGTATCATGTGCAACATGTGCATATCCAACAAACAACAGAACCCGCAAATAACAAAAATAAAAGATAAATTCATTGAAACAAAAACTGCTTTTACTTGCATTTTCCAAGTATGGATATCAAGGACGTACCAACACAGAATGCAAGCCAAATTTTACGACAGAGACACACCTACCTCAGATGAAAGTATTAAAAATGCTTGCGGTTTATCACCCTTTCTCAATCTTTTGGCCGCCACAACGTATTGAGATTCCTACGATCCAGTTCCAGTTCTGCTTTAACTTCTTTGACGTGATTTCTTGGTGGAGCTTGTCCAGATATTAAGAATCAACGATCGCCACACTAGATCCAGTTTACCGCTCCATATTTGTAGTGTTAAAATCAGTGATTAAAATTTTTAATTGTAAATATGTATCCTTCTTTTTACTTTCAAAGCCAGACTTTGCAGTTAGTGAAACATATTGGGTAACAATCATGCATTTGAAGTGTTATGAAAACATTACGTAAAAACAAAACTAGTTAAATTATTTCGTGGAATTGAAGCAAAATTTGAATCGGTTAAACATTTTACATTATTAGGAACGGCCCAGCCCTACGGCTTAATTTGAAGTATTTTTTTATTATCATACAAAGATGACGAACAAATGTTTATCTATATATTCAATTATATTTAATGTTTATCTATAATGAAAAATATACAAACGAGCTCCAAACAATAAGCTGGGACTATAGCGTATTGTTCAAGTCCAAAAATATTCATTCATTCAAACCACGAGTTGATGTAGATCAGTTTACACCGACAATAA
>JXWZ01005474.1:0-46440 GCA_000956215.1 Anopheles farauti No. 4 | reverse complement strand
TAAAATTTTATGAAAATGTCAAAATTATGAAATTCGAATTGTATTTTTATAAAAAAACCTTTCTTATTTACTTTCTTAACATTTTTGTTAATATGCATTCACGAAACTACTGCAACAAACTGCGGATCCATTCTCGTTTCAAGCATCGAAGGTACATTAGAACCCGCGTTATACATTCCAGGAAAACGGTATCAAAAAAACTTGTACAAAATTGGCACTCGCCGCCAAAAGTTTTCCCTATCAACGTCGCTTACGAACTAACTCACGCGACGCAATCGGTGCATTTTTCGCTCGAACAATTAAACTCAATTATCATTTGATAGTAAATGCATTGGCGCGCGGTGAAACACTTCTATTTCTATCATTGTCAGCTGCGGAATTAAGCGCTTTAAAATTCATCCGGCGGCGTAAAAGTTGGTGACGTTGGTTGTTTGCGAACAAAATTTTCAAACTCGAGCTTGATGATTATGATGCGATAATCACTAAAGCCAGCTACTGCTATTGGTGGGAAGTTTTCTAAACCACGCTTGTGTAAATCCTCGTCTCGTTTATATTCGTTCGGTCTGATGGAGACGCATGGTGCTGCTTGCGGATCTACAAGCGTTAGAGTGGGTGAATTTTCAAATACGTCATTTTTACAAACTTTGCTGAACAGGTTCAACACTTCTGCTTGCTCAACGAGAAATATTACATTTTCAAGATGATTGAAAACGCCATAACAACCATGTGCACGCCCACGAGGAAGTTAAATTGCGTTTTAAATACCCTCCCTACTTTGTTGCCGGTGGCAGTGAGCGTTGCAACAGCGAACAGCGAGACAACCGCAACAATGGTGGTTGTTGTGAATGTTGCCGCTTGCTTGATTTGCAATTTGTTCCCCTTTTTTCCATTTGGTGTGTTGTTTATTCTGCTGGTTGTTAGCTACGGGAAATGCAGCCCTGCACGTAGGATGAAGATGGTTTTTAAAAGTTTTGTTTCGCTAGTTGAAAACTGATGAATGCAGGAGATTTATATACAAAATTTCGGAAAAGTTCTACAACACAAATGCTGTTAGAACCGCGTGCGGGAGAATATAGGAGCTATATCTTACTATTGGAATGGTTAAAAAACTTTTGTTTCACTTTTCAGCAGCTTGTCTGCAACGTACGAACTAAATTTGTAACAACCTACAACTTTGAAATGTTGTGTTGAATTTCTAAATATAAAAATATTTTCTATCCGGCAAAAGATTGCGGTGTCATGAGCTATTTGTTTCGATATATTTTTTTAATCTCAAAAATTCAATGTTCGATCAAAGAATTGTTCAATATTTATGCTTTTTTTGCAATCTTGTTGCCATGTGGGTCGTGAAAGGAATAACAAAGTCAAATGAAATCAAATAAAAAAAAAATCAAATGAAAAAATGTAACTTCGAGACAAAAAAAAACATGCAGAAAAAAGCTCAAATAAGGTAGAAACCAAAAAATAATAATTATAAAAACGCTATTAAAAAATTATTATTAAAATCAATTCAACATGTACAGTCGCTGTCCGTGCTCATGTCGCTTATTGATTTTTTATTGAAATGTAAAACAAATGTTATGGAAAAAAATCATTTAATTCGATTCTTGCAAACAGAATTGTGATTGAAAGAGTTTTCGTAGCAATCCGAATCATGAACTTAAAATGTGTTTGTTTAAATGAAAACATTTCGAATATGCATCCTTCTTCCCGGACACGATCGGACGATCACGTCGTAATGGTAGTTGGTGTGCGATGACAGTCGCCATTGCGTGCCAAAGTGGCATACACCCCTGTGTGTGTGTGTATGATCAAACCCATTTCTCTCTCTCTCTCTTTCTGGGTCACGATGAAATTTTCATCCCTTTCGCAGTGAGTTGCGCTTTCCATGATCGTTGAGAAAATGAGTGATTTTAGTCGTCCTCCATTCCGGCGCTCATTTCGTGTCGCTCGGCTTAGTATCTTCTTCGCTTCGGCTTAGATCTAATTCCCATCTCTCGGTACTCTCTCTCTCTCTCTCTTTCTTTCACTCGATCTTGGCCGTGTAGCCTACGCAATCGTGTGTCGCCGGGGTAAAACTAACTCACGCGCAGTTCGTGACGATTTGCGTGACAGTTGGCTCGTACGCACGGAACGGCCTGCGGTTGCACTTGCATGGGTTAGCTTTCGTTCGTAGATCCATCCTGCTCAGCGGCTCCGTGATCTTCGTTGAACGGAATCGAGTTCGAATTAAGTGAATTATGGTGAAAAATTAGTACACCTGCAAAACGTCAAACATACCTCATCACGACAACGTTCGTGGCTGACCGATCGTGCTCGCAAAATGGCGGATCTGCCATGAGCCTGTGCTTTGTTGTTGTGTGTTGTCGGAATATGAAAATAATTCCGTTACTTTTTCGTCCTACCGTATGTTTTCTTCCTAGTTTGTAATTTTCACTTACAATCTTCATATTAGCCATGTGGGACTAGTGTGCAATGGTGGGCTAGGGTTGTGTGCGTGCAATCTTCCGAGGGGGTTCCAAAACCAGAATTGCGTATAGAACAATTGTGACTAGCAAATAGAAAATGCCCCCATTTCCCCCTACGTGCCTGTGTGTGTGTGAACGTGTGTGGAAAATTAAAATTTTGTCTGTGCGATATCACGCACACCAACGTGAGCAGATTGGACGAGTGAATTGCGGGGAAGCGCGGTGGATATCTCGCCGACGACACATTTGGAGATGTTTTGCGATGTTACCCATCCTCCCCCCCCCTCCCCCCCTTCTCCCCCGTCCACCTTTCTCCCTTCACTGACAAACAGCCTGTCCTCGTCGTACGATGCTAGACCGACGACGACGGTCACGCAAAATGCTTAAGCCGAAAGACGATGAAACCGATCTATTTATACCGTACTTAGTAAGACCGTGGCACACGGCCATGCATAGATTGCCGCCCCGATACCCGTCGTCGTCGATTGTGGTCGAGATTCAAGCCCATTTTCTTGCCACAGTAACGCGTCTCGTCGCCGCGCGGTGGCACATTCCCCGCGGGCCGCAGCTTCGGTCCGCACTGCCTGCCGGGAAGGACCGCCGTTTGTGTTGTTTATGTGCGTCTGGCTCGGACTTGGTATCGACGACTCCGTAGCACGATGGGGTCGTAAAGTGCTACTTCGGTCGCCGGTGTCAAGTGGGTTGTAGTAGCGGCACTGGAGTCGCAATATTTGATCGATCACGTCTGAATTTATTCACGTTTTTCAACGATTCTTTTCGCGCTTCTCTTCTCGGCACTGAAGATCCTCAGCGGCGCAGGACGGGGAAAACTCGCTTGGGACGGCTCGGAAGGTTTTTTGTGCATGGGAATCACGAACCGTCGCATCGCAATAAACCGAGAAGTTCCCCAGTGTCCCCAGTCGGCCAAAGAATTGATCATAATTAGCGTGTCCTTTCCGGGCGGGGAGGGAGGAGAAATCACATAAAACCCGGCAAGACGTTGTTGGGAGGGAAAAGGTAAAAAGAAAGCAGAAGCTCATGCCTTTTTAACCCTTTGATATTTGTGGTATAAGTTTGATTTCCGATCGAACAAAGGAAAGAACGAATGCGGCTGGATGTCGGATGTTCGGTGAAGGTTGTTTCGGTCGTCGGTCGCGGAAATTCGAGAATCATTCTCGTGGTGCTACTACTTACCGGAAAGCGTGCCGAGAGTGCAGTGCGACGAGTGAAAATCCTGGAAGTAAATGAACGAACCACTCCGACAGACTGCGGCAATAGCACGTGAAGTGATTGCTTACAATTGTGGGAACAGAGTGAAACATTTCCTAGCTAAAGTCGTCTCAAACGGCTGTTTTTAAAACATGCCAATCGAACGCCGAAGCAATAGTGAAGCAAATGCTTTCGAAAAAATAGTGTAAGAGGACAGGATGAACATGATTAAAATGAAGCCGTTTGGTGAACTTTTGGTTTTATTATTTTCGTTACATTTTTGGTTCAACGTTTCTTTAATTCCAATTTTTCATTTCTTCTCTTCCTCACAGAACATAGTCCTAGAATAAAATTGCCCAACAGCAGGGCGTTGTACAGTTACTCGTTGTTAGTGTGAGTGTGCGTGAGTGCGTACGTGTGCGTGTGTGTGTGCGTGTGTGTGTTTATATTTATGAAACAAAAAGTTCACACATTAGTGTTCCGCAGTCGCCGCGCGTGATCCCGGGTGAAAGTTTAAATCTAGCTCAAAGTTCTCACCCGTTGGCCCCCTCAAAAAAAGGGCCCACACCGCCCAACGGATATCCATTTGGGGTTTATAAGCGTGGGTGGTTTTGTGGTTTCGTCGCAGTTGAAATTGAATCGAAATCAAGAGAAAATAGCGTGTGCTGGATAGTGATCTAGAAATTATTAAACCAACAAATTTGCTGTGCAAAATACTACAAAATGGTGATAGGGGAGCAGGTGGAGGGCGGCGAGGCAATGCCTCCGTCACCGCAGCAGTTTCCACCACAGAAGGCCACGATCGAGAACATCATGAGCGGCATAGAAAACACTGGCGCGGTGAAGATGAACAATCATAGGAAAAAACTTCGCCAGAGGTGAGTAGGTGGTTGTAAAAAAAATTCGCTCATAATCTCAAAATTAAACGCATTGCATATAAACATAAAAAATCCAATTACACTCGAAATCCGCTACAACCCGATGAGATTTGAAAATAACCTTTTTTTTAACATCAATCAAAACAGCGAATATTCTAAATCAATGGTATACAACAGGCAAATGCATACAAAAATGCTCGTTGATGTGTTTGTATTAGTTTTTTTTATAACAAGTAACTTTTACACATTTTTCTTCCATTTTCCGATTCCCATTCCGACCATTTACGATTTATCAGTAAATTTTACAATAAAAATGTGTTGTAAACTATGCAACGAAACTCATTATTTATTTGCACTCTAAGTCTAATTGAGCCTTTGTAAAAATACTTCATGTTAATGTACAACATTTTATTTTAGAGGTTTATTTCTTTCTTTTGTTTGATAACTTGCTGGTCGAGAATAAAGCAACTTGAAAATAAGTAGATTTTTATATACCTTTAAAAACGTCCCAAGTATTCATTTTTATTAACGAATTTAACACAATTATCCTTATTCTACGATTCTAGTTTCACAACTGTAGAATTAAATAAAATGTAAAATTTTAATTGTATAAAAATAGTAATACTCTTCAAAGGTTTTGTATTTCTTCAATTTGTACAATAACGAAATATTCATCGGTAAGCTGCAAATGATAGGGAAATAAGTTGAATTCAGTTGAAATTCATAAAATTTCAATCCAAATACATGATACATTTATTTTTCTTCATCCGTTTTTATTGATTTACACTTCCATTTTACAAGAAAAGTAGTGTAAACTATGTAACGAAACACAAATTTTCTTTACATTTGCACTCTAAAACTAAGAATTAGCTTCCATTTGTGTTTTGATTAGATTTTTCGCAAATTTATTTTCACTCGTAATGAGATTTATTCTATTCCTTTTATGTCTTCTTTCGATGCAACTCAACACGGAACAGATTCGACATAATCAAAAAGCTCGGCCAGGGCACGTACGGTAAGGTGCAGCTGGGTATCAACAAGGAAACCGGCCAGGAGGTGGCCATCAAGACGATTAAGAAGAGCAAAATAGAGACGGAAGCTGATCTCATTCGGATACGGCGCGAGGTACAGATTATGAGCTCGGTGCAGCATCCCAACATAATACACATTTACGAAGGTACGTTAGGTAAAAGATGGCCCAGATTGTCCGTTTTTACAGTGGGGGTTGGGATTACGCGTCGAAACAAACATCATTTGGTGGCGTCTCGCATTTTCGCCCACCTCTCCTTCGTGTGTCCCCCGTTCGTTGCGAAGGTCACCTGGAGGCAGCCAAAAGTAGGGCTCATCATGGCGGCTCAGCCTCGTCACAAATTGGCGACGAGGACGAAATACAATTAATTTTGCCGGTCGTCGGTACGGCACGAGCCGAATGATAGGCCCAACTACGGTTGGCCGTGTTGGCGAGCGATCGAAAGAGATAACGATAGGTTTTGGGGTGGGGGTTAGCGGAATATTTTATCGACGTCCAATTCATTTACGAAGCCTCTAGGAATCCTTATTTTGATTAAAAGATTGCACAGTGGACAGATTTTGTGGGTAGATTCGGATCCGGAGTGGGTTGGTGGGTATTTTAATATAATCACAGCCTAGTCGACTACGAAACGTGGGCAATTTTAGAATGGACTCACTTGTGAGGCGTTTGCCATATTCGTTAGCATTATATGAATATGGTTAGAGAAATGTGTACCGACAATGTTGCACTTACAGCAGACTGAAGGTAGACGTGTGAATCGCAGGGAAATTTAGATACATTGTATGAATTTACCATTTTTTTAAAACCATAAGGACTTTCAGAATAATTTATTTTAAATTATTTTCACTCATTAATTCACTCATTAGGCGAATTTTTCAAAAATAGAGACATTTCTTCACATGAAAATAATGAAAATATGGCTTGAATATTCACGAACAACACAAGCAATATTTTTATTGATAATCACTAACGAATATCCCGGTCTGTAAGACCGGTCGTTGACTATGTCTCTAATCCATGTTTATGACTACAACTTGACAGATTTTTATAACCGTTTATATATTTTGATCTAATTTTAAAATTTTCCCAAATATCCTTACTAATGCCATATTGTTTCCCGCCTCTTACTTTGCAGTATTTGAAAACCGTGAAAAAATGGTACTAGTCATGGAGTTTGCGGCCGGTGGCGAACTGTACGATTATCTGTCCGAGCGCAAGGTGCTGGCGGAGGAGGAGGCTCGGCGCATCTTCCGCCAGGTGTCGACCGCGATCTACTACTGTCACAAGCACAAAATTTGCCACCGCGATCTGAAGCTCGAGAACATCCTGCTGGACGAGAACGGCAACGCGAAGATCGCCGACTTCGGTCTCTCGAACGTGTTCGACGAGCAGCGTCTGCTGGCCACGTTCTGTGGCTCACCGCTGTACGCATCGCCCGAAATCGTCAAAGGCACACCTTACCAAGGCCCGGAGGTGGATTGCTGGTCACTGGGCGTATTGCTCTACACGCTCGTGTACGGTGCCATGCCGTTCGACGGAGCGAATTTTAAGCGGCTGGTGAAACAGATCAGCCAGGGCGATTACTTCGAGCCGAAGAAACCATCGCGAGCCTCGCCACTGATACGGGAGATGCTGACCGTCTGCCCGTCGCATCGTGCGAACATCGAGCGGATCTGCAACCACTGGTGGGTGAACGAAGGTTACGACGAATCGTGCCTGGACCTGGCCGAGGAGCTCGCGAATCAAACGCCCGTGCGGTTAGATGTGCTGCTGTCGTTGGCACCGCCGTCGGTAACGGCGGATCAGCTGCTGGTGGGCAATGGGCAGGAGGAGGCAAAGGCGAAGGATCGTATTCAGCGCAGCCACTCGATGGGTTCGATCGTGGAGATGGGTGGTACGGAGGCGGAACGGAGAATTCTTGATATGGTGGCGGCCGGTGGCGAAGCTGCCCTTATGCCGTCACCGACGCGCACAATCACCCCAGCGGAAACATCGACCGGAAGTCCGGCACAAACGAAGCGCAAACTGGAAACGACGGTCTCGACTGAAAACGCTACCGGGGCGGTAAAGAAAAAGGACAAAGCGGATCCACCATTGTCACCTGCGCAACCACGCATACCGGAAGACATGGATGTGGAGGAAGCGGTGGCGGTGGCGACGGCGGCTGCAACGGCACCGGTACCAACAGGCGAAGAGGCAAGCCAAATCGGTACGGATGAACCGAACCAACCCACTCAGGAAGATAAACCCACCGAATCTGCACCGCAACCCGCCGAAACGAGCAAGTTCGAAGCGCAGGAAGTGTTGGAAGACTTACAGAATCTCGAGAACATGTGTGATGAGTTGCTGCTGGAGGCCGGATCACAATCACAACCGCAACCGGCTCGCGATGAAGCTGGTGCCCTCGCTGCCCCCGAGGTTACAAACGGAGGAGCGGCAAATGTTGCATCCTCACCGACGGATGCGCCCCACAAACCCGTGTCGAGCGTTCGGGCGAAGCTGGAAAAGCTGGAAAAGGGTGATGTGGAGCAAAAACCGACCGTACCGACGACGGCCATTCCCGCCGTTCGGAAGATATTTGGCAAGAACAAAACCACCGATCTCACGTCCGCAATCAACGAGGTGCACTCGCGAAGGGGAGCCGCTGGTGACGAGAATCAACCGGGCACGGTCCCGTACCGGTCGGCTAGCAGTGTCGAGCGCAAGAACAGCCTGCCGGATGAAAGCCTCGCGCGTACCGCCGAGCGCCGCAAATCGCGCATCCTCGAGACGGCCGAAAAGTTCCAGAACATGAACCAGCAACCGGGCGGCGGGGAAAAGTTCAAGAAGTTCGTCCTGCCCGGTGGCGGTGTGCCGACCGTCGGCAACTACAAGAAGGAGTTCGAGCGCAAGACTGGCCTTAACACGTCGTCAACCTTTACCAAACCTCCCGCCGCGCAGACGGCCACGCTGGAGCAGAAAAGGCGCTCCGATCAGCAGGAAGAGGACTCGACCGCATCCACACCAGGCACGCCTCCGTCGTACGTCGGTTCGGCGAAGAATCTCGCTATGGAATCATCGTTTTCCACGACCAAGTCGGACGACGAGGTGAAGGAAAGCGACTCGAAGAGCTCGGTCGGTAGCTATTCGCTCGAGGATGCCCGCCGATCGATGGAGAACTCCATCGCAATGCTAAACCAGGCGAAGCCGACGGAATCGAGCGCACCGTCAACGCCGACCTCCATCGATCAACTGTGTGCCCGCACGGAGAGTGTATCGATGGTGGAGGATAGCGAACGGGAGCGGAAGCTCAAGAATGCACGCGAAATCATCGGCAATGCGATACCGATCGGGCGCTTGCGTAAGCCACCGATGCCGTTCGGTGCTAATGGACGGTCGACGACCGGTACGCTCGGTATCAACAAGCTCTACCGGACGGGGTCTGAAATACCGGAACCACGTTGCGACACAATGTCCATCCCGAGGAGTACGTTCATGTAATGTTCGCATCCTTAAAGGCCAGAGTTTTAATTATTTTTTTTTATTAATCCATTCGCAGAAGTTTCCATCGGAAGCATCCCGAGTCTGCCCAAGGATGAAACGAAAACATCGCATGCGGAAATCACGCTAAAGTCGGCCACTCTGCCTAGAAGGAAGCTATCGAACAATATTGGCGGCGATGCCCAATCAAAGGTACGTGCATGGCGAAGATGAATACGTTGCCACCGTACAAATTAGAGTGCAATTGCACTTCCTTACTGTTGAACACATTCTGCAAAACAAAATCGAACTTTTCCTTCGTCTTAAGTTTACCAAATTTGCTAATTTGATTTGTAGATTGAATTTGGTTATGAAACAAACGATCTACCCTGTTTTGTCGTGAAATTCAATTACTAAAACGCTCTATCTTTTTTTTTTAGTCCGACCAGCGAATGCAGCAACCACCGCCACCGCCTGCCTTCGCACCGATGCGTTTCTCAACTGAGATTCAGCACCAGATGCCGGATCTACGCAGCGCACCGATCGGACGTGATCATCCGCCAACGTTCTCCCCGCTGGCTCACCAGCACCAGCAGCACCTACATCACCGTGCCAACAGCCTGGAACCACAGGGCAAGGAGCAGGGCATCCCGGCTGGCTTCGGCGGACAGCAAAAGCCTCCCACCTACCAGCGTACCGTGTCCGGTGCGTACGGCCCGGGCGGTTACGGTGGCCAAATGGGTCGCGGAACACTCTCGCGTCAGTCGACGAACGAATCGAACGACTCCGATAACACCATCTCGCAGGGGCCGATGTCGACGAACGCTTCCGGTACGATGATGTCCGGCACGGTTAGCACCAGCGGCAGCACGACGATGCCGATCAAGAAGAGCCCACGGGAGTACATTATACCGATTGCGGTCGAGGGTGGTGGTATTGTGACCCCGCGTGCCAACAGCCTGGAACCGTCCGAATCGAACGCATCTTCCACCGTGTCCGGGGCGGCCGGTGGTTTCGGTATGAAACCGCGTCTCGGACGGCCACGACGATTGGGGTAAATATGAGTAAAAACTGTGAGCATCCAGGAACTGGCGAGTAATGATTTCTTTTTCTTTTTGTGCAGCTCTTTACTCTCGGAGAACGACAGTGAGACGGGTGACGTTACGTCTTTCCCACGACTGAACAGGCACACCTCGCTGGGACGCGAAAGCGATTCCGAGGAACCGAAATTCCACATGATGCATCGGCTGAGGTGCGTATGGATATGCAAAATGTTTTTAAGCAAATAAATATTAAATTTTCATTTCTTTCTTACATGCACACACAGGAGCACGCGTCCATCGAAACGTGGTACGGCCGATCCGAACGAGTCAGCCAGCTCCGGCGAGGAGGATGACGACGATGGTTTCGAAATACTGACTGCAGAAAACCTATTCTCCACGCTCCTATCTCGGGTATGTCTTTCTGCCGACCCCACCACCTGGTCACAGAGCTGGCATTGAGACTGTGGTTTGTCTTCCCATAGGTCCGCGCACTCACCAATCGGCTGAACGTGAACGACGTCAACTCATCGCGCTTCCCAGCGTCACGCTTCATGAACAATCTACGCCAAACACAGACACCGTTCTGGCATCATCAGGATCATTTCGGACGGTAAGTGTGGTTAAATGCACATTCTTTTTTTTACGTACGATCTCTAGTAGCTTCCAGTCCGAGATTATCTTCGAAAACGCTTTCGGACAAGCGATTTCTTAAGAGTTTTCTCTGTTCTATATATATATATGAAATAATTGACAAAATTTTTGCGCAATAAAAGCACGTTGTGTGAGTCAATTGTCGTTTTTAAGCTCATCAAAGTTCAAGACAGTGAAAGTGAGAAGGAAAATCAATCTTTTTATATTCTACTAAACATCGTCGTAGCATTCGGATTTCGATCCCGAAAGCCGAACGATAAGCCAAAGAAATATATTTTAACAGTAAACCATTCCGTTAAAAAATGACTGCGAGGCTTTCGATAAAAATGTGTCCTATCGTATGGTATTGAATACTATACGTTTTGGAAAATATGTCTGTAAATTTTACCCATATGGTTAACATTTCTCGCCCACATTAGCTCGATCAACAAAAGGACCTATTGTGACGAGCGCTTCGAAGCGAGCTTAAAATCAATTTTCGTCTTTTTCATGGGCTCGTTTGCAAACCCGGAAATACCAAAAGTTATCAGATAAATCCGATCAAGTATTAAGCTTATACACCTAAAATGGTAAAAGCTTTCTTCGAAACCGATCAGGATTGAATAAACACATTAATCAAAGATTCAAAACTGTACAGCCAGTAGAAGATCTATATAATATTTCAATTTAAACTCCCATCTCCAGCCAAACTTCGGTTAGCACAAGGCATAATGCAAGGTTTGTGGACAGTTTGTGATTTTTGTAACACTTCAAGTGTTCATTATTTCATTTCATTACATAAAACAAAGTGTATGTACCATGTTTCTTTTCATGATATGTGTTAATGTGTAAAACTTGACAGCAAATGCATTCAATCTATGTCATTCGATCAATGGCCATAAACAGTATCAGTGTCTCGTACGGTATTTTCACTACATGTCGTATTTCTAAATCGACGCGAACGTTACTGACACTTTCACACATTTTTTCTTCCTTTCTCACATAAACACATACACAATTTCCTACACCAGGCACATGACCGAGGCCGGCAACGTTGGCAACGCCTGGCGCCATAGCATGTCCCGGGACCTGAGCACGGACATCGATTCAATGTTTTCGCGCAGCGGAGCCACACTTCCAAGAGGTGAATATCGTAGCTTTTTTAAGTAGGTGTGTCACACGTAACCATAAGTTTTACGGTCGCCACTCGCTATTTTCCTTCCACCCCCGGGTTTAATGCCCGCGGAGCATCACCGCACCGCGGCTGCACCATCTCGTTCTCATTTTTTTGATTAAAAAAAAACAATCGTTTTCAATCCTACATAAGACAGTCTCACGTTTCCTTTTTTTTAAATTGTCTGCCTATTCCGTGTTTTTTTTTCTGTTACAAAACTCTCATGCGTTTCCCCACTTTTGCACTATTTTTCCAATGTGAATTTGTTTTTGCCTACGAAGAAGCCAAGAATCGCTTTAAATTTGTACTGTAATAGTAACTGCAAGAGCACACAACGAACAACACCGGCCGTACAAGAAGCATCGATTTACGCGGGATGATTTTTTTTTCAACTTCTTGTTTGTTGCCACACTGTTTGATTAGCTAGTAAGGATTGTCTACTATGACTTATTGTTATCGTTGAAAATGGGTGTCCCGGGTGGTGTGCCTAGCGGTGTGTTAGTGAGGCGGAAATAGAATGTGACAAAACATTTAAAAAAAAAACAAATCTTTCACGGAAAGGGAAACCATTCGAGCAATCGCATTCGCTTTTACATCGTGCGTGTTTGCAAGCGTTCAGAATTAACCGGGTTTTCCGTGCTCTTGTTAAGCTTACTACTTATCGGTTGATGATGGTTTTAAGCCAACCAACTCAAACGCATTACCCTACTATATATTAGCGACTGTGAAAGCGCGAGAACGATTGAAAAGGTAGCTATCTGTTTTCTTCTCCTATTACATACTTTTACTCAAATAGACGATTGCTACTATTACTTTTATTACAACAATAACTTTAACTTCTTCATACTGCATACCACACAACTATCTAAAACAGCAACAACAGCAACAACAACAACGATAACCAATAACGATAGATCAAAAGATTCAGTAGAAACAGACAAAACAGACACTGCACTCTCCGCACCACAGTATGGTTGTTTCTCTGCATCGGATGCGCGACCAGTCGTAGTTTCGTAGAGTGTTTCTTGTTTTGTTTGTTTTTGGTATTTGTATGATGGTTGTTTTTTCTTTTTCTTATTACTATTACCCATAATAATTATGCTATTGTTTTTGCACACATATTGAACACGAGCGAAAATGGAAAAGAAAAATGTTCCAAAACTGCATCGGTAACGATTAGGTCATGCTAAAGCAAGTAAACCGACAGATTGTCCATTGTTATGAAAATAAGATGAAATGACAAGAAAAAAAATACAAGCGGAAGCAAAAGAAATTATTAAGACCAGTTTAGCAGGGATGAAGGAAAAAGTAAATAAAACAGATTACAGGGTGCTGACGGTTAGTGAACCGAGTAAGCCAGTTAAGTTTGTAAGATGTCAAAAAGGATGCGAGCGGAATGATGCAATATGTCAATTAAATAAAGTAATGATGTTTTCTACATAAAAAAAACCAAATAAAACAAAACCAGTTTCGTATTCTAGATCCTTACTCGTAAGCCGGTAGAACTGCTCCTCCGTTTTCCCGCTTCCAATTTCCCCGTTCAGATTCTCTTCTTTCAGTCTCAGTCTGCACCGCCTTTCGGGGTTTTCTTTTGCGATTGTCAATCTAAAATATTCGTTTACTGTTTTCCTCTCACGCTCGCGAAGCGATGTGTTTCTTGCATCCGGGTGCAGAGTAAAGCGTAAAGTAAGATCTAGTTTGTTTGATTTTGTCCAGAAAACGCATCCAAAACCAAAAAAATCCAAAAGCAAAAATATCAAATGGATGAGAAATCTCGCGTGCATAAGCGCTAAAACTCGATCGGTTATCGGTTGTGGAAACATTGTTCTTTTCATTTTACCTTTGCGTTCATTACTGCAGCACACACAGCAGCTACTTCCCCGGCGAATGGGGAAGGGTGATGGTTAAAGTTTGCAGAGGAAAGATTGTGTGCCCGAATACGAGTACGGACTTGTACATGGAAAACACTAGCGGTGGAAATAACGAACGCTTGTCCTAGCGCTGAGAGGTTAACTAAAGGAATATTTTCAGATTGATCGTGTGTTGATGATGAGGGTTTTTCTTCCAACAAACAAACGTCCTATTTCCTCGGTCGTTGGCAGCCGTGTCCACCGATCCGCCGGCAAATGCCCTGTCTCGCCTCTGTCAAACTTTAACCATCTGTTTTCTTATTTTAAGTGTGTGTGTGTGTGTGTGTCTGCTGTGTGATTCTACGTGTTCATTTTGTGTGATTTACCTTTTTCGTGTGTGTTTGTTTTATGTTCCATGTTGCTGATGTTGTGTGCCTGTTAATTATGTTTCGTTGATGCATTTAGAAACTACGCGCCATATTTATACTCAGTATGCAAATACAAGCTTGGTACGATCTCGAGGATGAGGCGTTTCCGTGTAGCTGAAGCGAAATGTGCGTCGAGCAAGTGTTTTGGTTTTTGATCGTTTATCTATTTTGCCAAGACGACCGTGATCGTATATAATTAACGATGATATTTTCACCATTGGACGAAAGTGTAACTAGAGGAATTGAATAACCGACGATCTTTACTAGTTTTCGAGCCAATTAATACTCACTAACATTCCACTGAAAACAGCTGGTGCTTTAAATTTTCAGCAACAGATTACGCAATACTAGGAAATAGTTATAATTCTACGCCAAAACAGTAGTGCTAAATAAAACATAAGAGAAACCCGACCCTCCACTGTGGAAGCCATATGCATTTAAATCAATCAAAATTCAATACCTGTACTAAACAGATACAGTTTTTGTCCGCTAGGCAAGTCACTTTAGCTCGTCAACGGCCCATCAAATGATCAAGTGAAAGTAAACGTGTAAGAAGTATAATACATAGTGAACGCAAAGAAAAAAAAAACTAAACGTTCACTTACGCTCGACCACTAGATGGGCCCGAAAACGAGACACGAAACTCGCTGCTAAACATAAAAAAGTAATATCCCTGCAACGTTTTGTCGTACACTCTTCTAGCATTTATGTTCTACCGTACATTGCATTGTAACAATTTGTGAACATCAGATCATTATGTTACCTTCTTTCTCATCCCGCCATCATCATAATCTCGAGCATGATGTCGTACTATTCATCTTTTTTTTGTGATTTTTTTTTGTCGTCCATTCGCGAATTCAAAGTTCATTGCATTTTTTCATCGCAAGCAGTAGAACGATCGACCATCGTTTTTCAACAAAAAAAAAAAGCTCACAGTGCGAATAGTTTGCATTACCTTTTTCGTTCCGTTTTCGTGCGTACACTGTGTTACTGTCCATATCCCGTGCTCATGGTTGCGTGTTATTCTTTTTTTATGTGATTGCAGTGGGTTTCCGCGTTACGTTATCACATGTACCCAAATCCGGTGCGAGTAGTTCCCACACAGTCACTACTTCGCCAACAAACCTAGCTTCTAGTACTACTTCAACAACTACGACCACCACTACAAACAACAACAACAACAATAGCAGCAAGAACAGCAACTGAAGCAATTATCAGCAGCAACAACAACAACAACGTCCACCACCAATACAACAAGAACAACAATAACAACGCAAGAGGAAAGAAGCATCAATGGTCTAAAGCCAATTTTAAAATCGAAAACTTTTAACCAAAATAGAACAAAATCAATGTAGGAAGCTATTAACACGTAGTGTGAGATTGGATCGGTAGCGAGAGAGATAGGAGAGAAAGAGATAGAGAAAGAAAGAGAGAGAGAGAGACAGAGAGAAAGAAAGAGAGTTAGCGTATGATGTAGCGTGCATTCACTAGCACTAAATGCCTTATTGATGCCTTTTTGCCACACCTAACACCAAACATGTTAATCAAAGCGATAGAGTTAGCATATTTTCTATTTACTATAAAGCTTCAAAAGCTGGTAGAGAACACAAAAACAAAAACAATCTTCCAACCACCTTAACTCAAACGAACGTGAACGGACAAAAGGATAGGGAACACAACCATAGTAACCTCAGCAAAACCACCACACCTTATACACGAGTATCAAAGTGCTGCTATTGTTGCTTGCTGCTGCCTCAATACTTCTCCTTTACACACAATACTTCTCCTTTACAATAACATCCAACTAATCGTATGGAATTGGTTCCCACAACACCATAACACCGGATATCCATTGCATTCAAGTAGCAGCACATCGACGTGCGCTTGGAAAAGTGGAAAACTATCAAAAACCAAATGCGAATAGCAATATATTTAGCAAAGCGTCCTCGAGGCGAAGCGAAAACACCCACAACACAAGAAGCATGCGTTACTACTTAGTAGCTTTAGTTTCTAGTTTTATATCTTCGCTGTTATCTCCTGTTTGTTGCTGTTTTTTTTTCTTCAACGTTTTATTCATACATGTATCCTAGCAGCAGCCCGTTCGTAGGTTTCTACGCGGAAACCCGTAGACACCCCCCGTCCAACCCGCGGCATGCGTGGTAGACTCATTTACAACTTGCATAAATCCATCCGGTTCCTATATAGTTGTGCCGCATAGAACACGGGGACACTTCTACCACTTAGTACTGATGTGGTCGGTTTAGTTGATTCTGTTAATTGCGTATATGCATTATAAATGATACTAGACAATCTGAAGAATAAAAACGTGCGATAATAAATTTAAACTTAACGCAGAAAAAAACGTGACTAAAACGGATACATTTTCACTACTTGATACTCGTACTGGGCAATAGCATAATTTTTTTATCGTTTTTTCAACAGCGCACACAGTTACTTCAAAACAACAAATTTCTTAAAGCGTGCATTTCAATTCTTTATGTAATTTTCCGACTCGACAAATGTTTCTACCAGGAATAGACAATGTTCATCAGTATTGGTAACAGTTGTATAAAAGATTTTTACTTTGAGTGTAACTATTACCAATCATCGACAAATATTTTAAGATACCATATCATTGGCTCTATAAAATATCATATCAAACCACCAAAATATAAAACCGGACTTTAGTTAGTTGACTGGTGTTTGTTTGAAAGCTATTGGACAGCTTGTACACATATTCTCAATTGGATATCAACGTCATTCATAGGATTTAAAAAAGTTGAGCTTGTTCAGTTCGCAGCTATTAAAAAATAATCTTTACAGATTGAAGTCGCTATTGTCACTGTTGAAAAATGGGTACAAAAATTTGCTGCAACTCATAGTTAGACCATTAAAATCGGTTTTAATTGTCTAGGCATGAGTTGAACCAGACGTAAAGGCGCGACCACCAGACCTAAAGCATACAACAAATCTCCGAAAATTCTTCACACCTTCCATTTGTTAGCTGTTCTATCTGTAATAATATTGTTCTAACATTTCCGTTGTTTGCATGATGCACCGTTTCCGTTTGTTCACGTTTTATTGTGTGTACGTTATCACTGAGAGCAAGTTAGCAACGCAGCTGCTGCCGTACCTGGCCGTACAGCAAAAAAGCATGAACGTTAGTCAGCACGGTAATCGCCCGAGAAGGTAAGTACGATAGGGTGGCGTACAACATTTCTTCCGACAGGTGATCCGTCCCCCACAACGTCCTCCCTTTCCGCTCGCAATCACATCGTTTCATGGAGAGCAACTGTGCGCTGATATCATCTTCCCAAACAACATCCGCTCATCGTTCATTCACCAAACCGTGTAAAAGCCCAACCCCACTTTCCGCTGGTGGCTGTCGTTTATGCATCCTCCTCTTCTGTCGTAGACGATGGTCACCGGTTGCTGCCTTTGGTGAGACCAAATTTAAGACGACCCCATTTCGTGTGTATGCGTGCGTGCGTGCGTGTGTGTGTGTGTCCGTGCATTTCCTACAACACCGACAGAGAGACTCCGATTCGTCCGTAGCGCGAATTCCATGATCAATTGATACTGAAAATTTGGTGTTAAAACTTCTTACATGTTGTGTTTTGGCTATTGCAAAATTATGTACTTCCCGTTTGCGAACTGTATTCGTTTTTTTCTATCTCTCTCTCTCTCTTTCTTTCTCTTTCCCTCCCCTCTCTCGCTCTTCTATCGTCCCGCATTTCCCGTCCATATTCCGTCAATGTTTTACATCTCCTTCATGCTCCATCGGAAACCGTATCCGCGACTCCTCCCATCCACACGGCTACTTCCCGATCTCTTCCAGGCACTAGACTCCGTACACAAAGTAATCACAATGTAACGCATAGTAATAACAGCAACAGCAACCAAAACCACTACCATCATCTTCATCAACAACCGCCACCAGTGCCACCAAACAGCAGCAGCAACAGCATCCGTAGTAGTTATAACAGTAGATATAGCTATCATCCACCCGCATCTAACCTACCCCCGAGCTCCACCTCCTCCTTCTACAAGGATCTGGCATCCTTGGCCGAGTGCGGGAACGGTCACGGTGGCAGTGACCACACCTCCAGCGCCCTCGCGGGTGCTAGCAATGATGACGAAACCAGCGTATCCAGTGCCGTCAGCACGAACGGCAACGGTTACGTAGTAGGCCGTGAATCGTCGCCCGGCGATGTCGGCGCAACGACGACGGACACCGAGGCGTCCTTGCTGGAAGAAAACCTAGACCTTCGCGATCTCGATCTGTCGCAGTTGCGACTGTCGAAGCGAGATCTGGAAACGCTCTCCAGCATCACGCCCGGACTGTCCCAGCGCGTCCAGGAGCAGCTGCTAGCGCAGTTACCACCACAACAAGCACGCAAACTGTCCCGTACGCTCTCGATGCAGAATGGCGGTGGTGCGGGAGCGTTGCCCGCAGGTTCGTCCAGTGCGGCGTCCAACCAGCGCATGTACCGGCGAAGCTACAGCAACAGTTCCGGCAATCGATCGCTCGACGCCACGGGCACGGAGTACGGTGCGGGCAGCAATGGAGGTGGTTGGCACGGTAGTGACTACCGTCGTCGCGGTGGCAGTCAACCGCGGGACATCCTGTCGCCGCCGCCGGCCTACCAAACGCCCGGTGCGCCCTTGTACGAGAAGTACGCCCCGTACGGATCGAGCATTCCAACGGCGGTCTTGAGCGGCGGAGCCGATTCCTCCGGTATGTCTGCGTTCGTTCGCGAGTACGAGAAGTCGCGGAAGCCGCTCTCATCACACACAACAACACTGTCCACGGGTAGTACACGGGCGTTCGGCGTACTGGGATCGCCCTCGTCCCTTACTTCCACCACCAACAACACCACCACCACAAGCACACAGCTGCGCTACACCAACGCCTCCGGTACGACAGCACAAACCGATCAAGCAACAATTCCGGCGCCCACCAAACGCCTATCGCGCTTCCTGCGGCCAGACTTTTTCGATCCACCGAAAGACGATCGATCGGGAGCGGTGGTGGAGAATGGGGCATCGCCCACATCCGAACGCAGCTCACCGTTCGCCGGTGGTGCCGTGATACTACGGGAAGGTGCCAGCGGACGACAGCAGCGGCGTGAAAAGTTAGCCAACGATACGATCACCGACCGGTTGAGCTACTTCCTCGAGAAGTACGGAAAGCCAGAATCGAACGACGACGGTGTCGACGCGATCGTTGATCGTGAGCATCGCGCCAGACGTAGTCTGTCGCGTTCACGCGACACGCTGGACAGTGAATTGAAGCTGCCCGAGCAGAAGTATCGCACGGCGGAGGAAACCCTGTCGCTACTGCAGGAACAACTACAAGATCTAACCAACATGACATCACTGGCCGCCGGTGCACCAATGGCGAAGTTGCTGCGAGCAGACAACGATGGCGTCGAAGCAGCCCCATCCGAATGTCATCTCGCGGGATGTGCGGAGTGTGGGGAAACTGTCCCAGCGCAAACATCCGAACAGGCCGTATCGAATGAAACGAAAGATGTCACTAATAGCGGCGTCACGCAATCATCAACAACAACACCATCTACGAAAAAGGTCGTAAAAGTAAGGAAGGTTAAGGTGGTGAAGAAAACGGCAACTGCAGCTGAGAGTGTTGTAGAAGATGTACCATCAGCTGCCAATGGTTTGGAAACACCGGCACCACCGACCGTTACAATGAAGAAGGTTAAAAAGATCGATTCAAACCCGGCTGTTGGTGACGTTACGGAAACTTTGGGTACGGCTACATCGGTGGTTGCCGCCACCAAGAAGGAGTCAAAGCTAATGCGTCCAAAATCTTATCCTTACAAGGAAACAGTTCAGGATGGTGCGAAGTTATCCGTCGTGGGTGATATTCCTTTGGAAACTGCAGTGAAAACCGCTGTTACTGATGCTAGTACTAGCTCTTGTACCGAGACCTCTACCATTGCCACAGATAGTACTACCGCCAAAGAGCTGCCTACTGAGCCGGCAGCGAATGTTACTTCTGCAACGAGCGCGGTGAGTAAAATCGCTCGTCCGAAGAGTTTCCCTTCGTCGAAGCTAACACCACCGAAGGATCTGAAGCTGCTAAAGCCAACCGGCACCAGTGAAGATGCAAACGGTGGTAAGATAAAGCCAGCTACTTCCGTGCAGGAGTCTAATACGGTGACATCTCCAAACGGTGCAGCGACCATCGGCGAGTCACCCGCATCGACCACGAGTCCACCGAAAAAGGTGAAGAAAGTGATTCGCATCGTCAAGAAGGTAACCAAAACGACGGATTCTTCGGGAAAAGTTGTCATAACCACCACCACTATGCCGGTGGAAGGTGGCCAAACAAAATCCACCAAGGAACCAACCACCAAAACGGTCACTATTAAGGAGCCAGCAGCTGCACAGGTACCTCCAGAAGATTCACCGGAAAAGCTTACCGCGGAGACTAAGGAGAAGTCGAAATCTCCGGAGAAAAAAGTGAAACAGGGTTTTCTGGCTAGCATCGGGCAGCGGTTTGAAAAGTTCCGCGATACTAGCAAGAACAGCAAGGAAAAGAAGGCAGCGGCAGCGGCAGCAGCAGCAGCAGCCGCAGCTGCAGCATCGGCTGAAGACGTTCCGGCCGTCAATGCAACCCTGCCGGATACGGCCGTACCAGCGATGGTTCCCGGTACTGCCCAGGTAGTCACCCCCGATGTGCTGGCAGTGAAACCGACGAACGAAACCACCTTGAAGAAAGAGAAGAAAAAAAGCAAAAGTGTTACGAATGCGTCCACGAACGGTGAGACGGGTTCTGGTGGCGATACGATCGCCAAGACAAACGGAGGAGGTACGGTGGGCCGTAAATCCCGCATCGATTCGGTGATACGAAACCTGCGCGAGCTGTCCGCCGGGCCAAAGCTGCCCGAGGTGACGGAATCGAAGCTGATCAAGCGTGCCGTCAGCGTGGAGGAGATGCCGGGCACATTCAACCGCTGCAGCGTCACCAAGGTACTGGGGCTTTTCAAAAAGATTGAGAAAGATTCACGCAATAACCAACATCACCATCGTCTTCTTAATACCAAGTCATCTAGCCACATCTTGATGGGCGGCCAGACGGGGTACGACGAACGGTTGTCGACGGCGATGATGCCCGATCTGATGCAGCGACCGGTTGAGTGCGACCAGCAACGACGGAATGATGAGAGCTCACTGTTGCCCAGTCTCAGCACTGCTACCCGCCGGAAGCTGTACGGTGGGGCAAGAAGTGACACCGTGCTGCCGTTGACGCATCCGCTTGACACGCTGCCACTGCGGAACGGTAGCGGAGACGGTGACTACGAGCAGCGTAAGTTCAAGGTGGCCACGGCGGTCGCCTGCCAATCGCAGATACCGGTCAAGTATGGCTGTCCCGGTTGTGGTGCGAGTACCGGCAATGGCACGCACTGTTGCAGCAATGGTGTCCACGAGAAAGCTCACGGTCCAATGGCCGGCAGGGTTTACGGGGCTACGGCAACCAGTGCACAGACCACCGAGACGGGTAGCTGCGCAAACGGGATCCAGCGTCCACCACAGCAAGACACGGATCGGAGGGGTCGCGCCCGTGCCCTTACCATTGACCTCGAGCAAGCCGTTCATTCAGCGACGGAAAAGTTGAAGCGTCTGCAGCAGGCCAACTCCAATCTACACAATAACATACCGACACAACAGCAACTCCATCACCATAGTAACAACAACAACAACTACTACTACATCAACAATCCTAGTAAAAGTAGCTTAAGCAGCTTAAAAGTAGCTAACTCCACTAAGGTCCCATCCAGCAACAACACTGCAAACTGCACTTCCACCACTAGAAACACTGGCAGTCCCAACAATCCTGCGGCACCTGTTGGTGGCAATAACAACTACAGCTATCCACCACCATTGCCCGTTGACATGGCAGCAGCGGCAGCAGTAGTGACGGCTTCGCCTGGTGGATTTAACAGCATGAACAACAACAACAACAACAACAACAATTCCCACCATTACAGCACACTGACACCGTCGTACGATAGCATTACCAACTACTCATCTGGTTCACGAAGTAGCCCGTACGATGACAACTCGTCCAGCACGTTCCTCTCGCCGTCGGAGGAGCGCGAGCTGTACTTTGACAGCTGGTCGGTGTGCTCGGACGAACTGATCGGGCCCGGCGGTGGTGGTGGTGGTGCTGGTGGCACATCGTCCGTCTCGCCGGCGCCCTCGTCGTCCGCGTCCCGGCGCCAGTCGGTGCGACTACTAACCTCCAACCAACCTCCCCTGCACTCTGTCTCCCCAGTAGATCCGGACGCAGAAAGCGTGATCGAGCGCATCCGGCGCAAGAGTTTCTATACGCGCTTCAACGACACGAAGAAACCGGCCAAACGGGCGTCGGCCAGTAATCTCGGTGCGCTGGTGGCCGGGGCAACCGGATCCAGTGCGGCCGGTTCGCCCGCTGGTCACGGGAAGGACGGCACCAACAGCTACGGGTACTACGGTGGGACGACGGTGCGCGAGAAGTCACTATCGCGCGGTGGTTCCTCGTCGTATATCTTGCGGCAAGCGAAGGAATCGTCCTACGGTGGCAGCAGCGGTAAGTACGACACGACCGGTGGATACGCTACCCTTGGTCGTACCTCGGACCATCACCGGGCATACGCGACCATGGTGAGCCTGGGCAGGGCGCAGAATCGCAGTGCGGCACGACTCCGCAACAGCAGCCTGGATGTTGTTCCCCTGGCAACGGGCGGCACAGACTACCAGCTGCTAGCTCACCAACTTCACCAACCACACCACCACCACCACCACCATCACCATCATTCGCACCAGTCGGGTAGCCAGCAGCAGATGGTCTCGTCACTGTCGCGTACCGGTTCCCGGCACCTGACAACCGACGATCCAGACCCACTGACGGATGGTTTAAACTACAGCAACATAATCAACAACAACAACCACAAATATACACGCAACACTTACTACGAAAGCACCACGGCGGTGCCGTCCACGTACGGGACGTACACACCGAGGCGCCGTTCATCGTTCGTGGGATATACGGCCGGCGGGTACGGTTCGTCTAATATCACTTCCTCCTCTTCGTCGATTGCGCTAGATCTGCTCAAGGACCATCGGGACCATCACCGGGATGGATCGGCGAGCCACGGAAACCTGGCGACAACCGCGTCCTCCTCCTCCTCCAACACACTGTCCGCGTCGGACAACTATGGTGGAGTGGGCGGTAATAGCAGCACCAGCAGCGGCAGCGCACCATCGCGCACGGTACGGCCGTACGAGGCGCGTAGCAGCTCCCTGCTGACACCGACGGCTCTGCGCGAAGCGGGACGTTACAGCGGCCGGTACGATAGTGGCACACTCACCAAGTAAGTACACTGACCGAGGATGTGTGTGGGATGTTTTGGATCGTTATCTAGACGTTTGTTGCAAAGCTTGACTACTCCCTCAAATGAATTCACTTTTTTCGGATATGTACTGTACTGCAGCATGCACCTACTTTGATCCATACTGTGACAACCTAGTCTGTCTTGTTTTCTGTCTCACTGTCATGAGAATCGTGCATGTCTGATTTAATCACAAGATGTTTTAGCAGTTCCTGTGTCTTCGTTGTATGCACCTAGTGGTGACAGAATTGTTCCAAAGTGTCAAAACATTGTAATACGATTTATTTGACGGCATATTTATTGCCGCCCTATTTCAAACTCTCACTAACAATTCATCCATTGAACCCGTGCTACCTACTTTCATGACCAACACCACTACCTTTCCCTTTATGCCGATAGGCCCCTTTCTTACGCAACAGAAATAGTGAGAACAAATTTTCTTACTTTTCACACCGCACCTATCCTATCCACCTATCCTAGCAAAGCACTGCAACTAATCAAAAGCCGACTCTATTCCCTCTTCCTCCGGGTTACGCCCACCACCGGTGGTGCCCCGGACCGTGCTTGCCGTCATCAAACCAACGCCCACGGATGGTGAATCTTCTCCGCCAGCCCACCCCGCCATCGTTCCACTCTCTATCGAAGCTTCATGATGAGCCTGAAACTAGCTTGACCCTCCGCACAAACAGGAGTCAGATTCTTGCCCCGCTTGCTCTACTGCCTAGCGCTTCTTTTCGTTTACCTTTTCCTCCTCAGAGAGCCACGGTAGCGCTTTTGTAGGTAGCAGTCAACGCTTTCCGGAGCTCGTAAATGAACTTGGGAAAGTTGTCTAAAGTTACCGCGTGATATTAATGCTGCGCTTATGCTTTGTCCCACAGAAACTATCGCACACGGACCTCCTCGACGTCCAAGTCAACAGACAACGCATAGGACGTTCGTTACAGAGTCATCGGAAGGACGGAAGTACGATCGTACGATGCTGAGCAACAGCTAAGTAGCTAAGGAATCGGAGTTAGACTGGTGTCCCATTTCAAAGTTGGCTCAAAAGTTGTAGCTCTTCATGTGTGGTGCACGTTAAGCAAGGGACACAAAGTACCGGGTCTCGTTATACCAATTGGTTCTTTTAGATAAACGTTATAGACTAGAACATATTGCATTTAGGCCAAAAAGCAAACACTATCGAATCAAAGAAGAAGTATGCCAAACTAAACCAACCGCCATACACCGTTTTCTCAGTTAATCTGCCAAGCTAGAGGAACATGGACTTTACGGATAGCAAGATTGGAAACTCTCCATACCTAGGAGAAGTGAAAGTTTTAGTAATGTTTTTATCCGCTCCTTCCCCTCATCGTCACCGTGTGTCCTTATTGGGAGCCGGAGTTCGGGATGAATCACGGAGTTAACATTCGTACAAGCGGTTGTCGAGAGTGTGTGTTTATTTCGGAAAAGAACGGCGCAAAAAAGTTCGATGAGGAAACGGTGATAACCATACGATCACCATGTACCTCCATGGTGCATCGATCATGCTGTCATCATTTCATTCTGGAATACTTAGGTTGGCTCATATCGACTCATATCAATTTCCATCGACTTACGACAGGATCAAGTAAATGAAGCCTTTATCACACAAATGAACACACATCACACAACTTATAGACGTCTTGGACCAGGTGGTAGTTAGTTCTGCACATCACCAATGGCTAATGTGGTGATCATCTTGTGTCATGACGATACTGCTACTAGGCTGGAAAATACAGTACCCACTTTCAAGAGCTTCGTACACTCGTACCATTCGTTCAACTTTGATGCCTTTCTTTTCCGAGATAGTCAACACGCTTAAGATAAGCCGCACAGTATCAGGAATGCTGGAGTGAGTTTGAAGAACAGACGGAAGCGGATACGAAATCGGTATGTTCCAAGAACTACCGACTGGCTTTGATCATGGAACTGACATAATAACACCACCAATTGCACTGGTTTGTTTTTGTCCTAGAAAAATTAGCAAGTAAATCAAAAGAAGAGGAACTCCGGTGCGGGTATCGAACGGCAAACATGGGTAAAATGGGACTACTGATTGTTGTTATACAATATTTTTTACAATTTTATGTAAATTTACATCCAAACACCAGGAATAAAGCGGAAGTGCGACTCAGTGCCAAGTCCGGCCTCATAATCTTCCAGGAAACTTCAGGTGAACGGCAATAAAAAAAAATCATAATTATAGTAACGTGCGGCATTCAGCAGTAAATGGATTTCACACTAGCACAACTAGCCAACTGGATGGCAGCTGGATGCTGGTTAACGTTTTTAATTATACGATTTTTTTACTATGTACTGTGATTGAAGAATGAGTGAATGAGATACAATGTTAACCTCTTTAGGTTTGTTTCGAAACGATCCGGATAGCAGATGCTGCACGAAACACATTTCTTTTCGGCTCTATACTTTCGAAGAAAAAAACAATTAAAACTGACTACCGCAAGAGGATAGGTTAATGTACTGCAATCGTTAGCACGTCAGAGAACGCGATAAAAAAGAAGTTGTTTTAGCGTGGTAGAACTACAAAGATGGCCAACGTTTTAGCGCGATGTTTTATTAGTCATTGGATGCCAAATCAAAACACTACATAATAACCAACAAAAGACTAGCAATATTTAGTTGTTTCTCTTCGTGCCGGCGGCAATAATGAACGGAAAAGAGACATCATCGTACCGGATGGTTATCGTTTGAATAGCACTTGGTGAGGGTAACGCCGACCCTTAGCGGGCAATTTTGGTAAACTGTACGTGGTAGCAGTATTTGGAATTCATCATCAATAAAATAGATTGAAGGAGTAGCTTGTGTAATTGCTTGTGTTTTGCTCAATGCGTCCGTTGGAAATATATCATTCGTAAAACATCAAGTTGGGATCCATCACTAACGACATCCAAGTATGCGCCGTGGTTCATCTGGTAAAGCAGGCTAACCGAGTGTCCAACAGCGAACAATCTCCACACAAAAAGTGTGCCTGCATATTTATTCGTCCGAGACCAGACGCAGGTATTCGGTTCCATTCAAAGCTTCAATTTGTACGTAGGAAGGAACGGTAGGTAGCGAGTCCATTTCCATCTGGAAGAAATCAGGACGTGTTAAATGTCAAGTGTCAATTGTCGTGTCCGTCCAAACACGTCACTCACCGTCGCATCAGTGTCATTCCGTAGGGAAAGTCGAACGTGCTCTTTCCAAACGCCAGGTTTGCTCGCGAAGATCCGTCGCCGTCATCGTCACCGGGTACTGTTTCCAGTGCCATTTCTTTTGACCACGCGACAAGTCCTCGCTCTTCCGGTGTTCCGGGAATGAGGTTATCCAGTGCACAACCAAGCGCACCTCCAACGAGAATGGTCGTCCCAAGCAGTACCGAGAGCGTCGAGTCGACCGTTTCGTTCCCGGTCTGAATGGCGCCCGGATGTTCCTGTATCCAGAGACAGAGCACCAGCGGAAAGAAGAACGAAACGCCCAGAATGTACAGATTGCGCGCGGACCGTAGATCCACGTACTGCAGTGCGGCCAAACCGAACGCCGTGATCATGCCGAACATGACGCAGAAAATTCCGCCTACCACAGGGTCCGGTATCATGATGAACACTGCACCGAACTTGTTCAGCACACCCTGCAGAATCATGATCAGGGCTGCCCATTGAATCACCCGCCTGCTGCCCACCTTCGTAACGCCGATCGCACCGACATTTTCGCCGAAAGTGTTCGTCCCATTGCCGGAGCCCCACAGCCCGGCCAACATGGTGCCGAAACCTTCGATACCGATCCCTCGGTTGATGGCGTGCAGGGGTGGTGGAGGTGCCGCACACATCTGCGCTATCGTCGGATAGTAGCTGATCGATTCGATCGTACAGGCTATCACACCGGCCAACATCCCGAGCACACCGGCCAACGAAACCGTCGGCAGTCCGAACTGTCCCGGGTACGGTACGCGAAACCACTCCGCATCCTGCAGCACCCGCAACCGAACGTCCGTTCGCGCGGGATGTCCCTCGGGAAACACACCGGTCGCCGTCAGTACACCGCACACCGTCCACATGATCGCGATCGTGAGTAGCACCGGGAACAGCTTAAACAGCGGAAACCACGTCACGCACAAGCCGCGGCCCTTCCGATAGACTACCCCCGGAAATGGCACCTCGGACATGACCTGCGCAAACAGCGTCAACATGGCGGTCGTACCAACGGCAATACCCCACTGCTTCGAGGCCGTCTCGCTGGCGTGCGGGAACAGCGTTATGCCCACGAGGGCCACCGTCGGTACGATCGTCAGCGGTGTGATGATGCGCAGCAACTTTCCCACAGCGCCACTGAATCCGAGCACTAGCTGCGAAACAGCGGCCACCGCGATCGCACCGGACAGTTCGCGCATGCGCACCTGCCACAGCTCGGTACGGTCGGCATCGCTCATCGCGTCCAGCACCTCACCCGGTGGACACTTCCACTGGGGCAGATTGAGGATGGCGAGCGTGGGCACCAGGAACGAGATAGTTCCACCCTGTACGATGGGCAAACGGCAGCCCCAGGTCACCTGCAGGAACGTGATCAATCCGGTCACGAAGATCATGGTGGATATGATGGTGCCCCGGGCAGGATCTTCGTCGCGCATACAGAGGGCCGGCGTGAGGATGAACGGTATCGACACGATTGCCCCAATCATCGTTAGGTAGTGCTACGTTGGAAATGGCAAGAAAGTTAAGGATATATTTCCAGCTGTTCATTCCAGTACCCAGTAGATCTTGGTTTTGATTGAGGAAATTGAATCGCCAATTACAATCTGATAGATCTAAGTAGACAGAGCAACCTGATAGATAAAAAAAACCGACGACTAAGTAATTCAATCGCATTTATGATCTGATGCTTACCGTTCAGATTGTTGTTACAATCTGAAAATTCATACCAACAAAAATAAACGTTTTCATTGTCCTATTCATAATGGATGTCTCCTGGTGCAAAATTATGAACCATGCACTTGATAACAAAAAGAGAAAATACTCCATAGTTTCCAAAATGCGACTATAATGCGATCAAAAGTGTGAACAATTGAAGAAACAATAACCCGAAAGCCAATGTGTAACATGAAATCCTTGACGTAATCAACTTCAAACGGCACAAACTTAGCGAGACCTGGTCTGGAACAACACGCTTTGACTCACTATCAAGCAACCATAACGCAAGTGTTGCTGCTCTCATAGTGATAGTGAATTAATCGAGTAATGTTTTCCAAATCTGCACTGCAACCTATTAGCTTAAAGATACCAAACACTCAATCACTACCAAGCACTACTTTCTATGCAACTTTCTAGTATTGACTTGCCCCGCCACTTGAAAGTTTGACCGGAAGAGCACCTACGCACCTGTAGCGCCATCGCGATGCAAAAGTACCAAGGAGGATTGTCATCAATGCCATAGTTAATGTCGGCTCCACGTGCCTTTTCAGCCGGTTTACGTCCCTGCTCCGCGTCCTGCTGAGACGGCTGCGACTCGGTTTCCATAACAACACTGCACACGCCTTTGGAACGAATAGTAAACTGCACCTGCTGCTCGGTATCGTGGAGCAGCACCAATCACCAAAACTAACTAGCGCCAACTGATGGGTAATTGATTGGTTTGTTCAGATTTTCTCATGCGATTTATATCGGTGCAAAGATACGGCGGTGCTAAACGGTCACGCAATGCTCCCGTGTCGTAAGTGATCATATATCACGCTACCGTATAATTTCTCACACGATACAGACAAAGTAATTATAAGTCACATGTACTCCAGCCACCGACGTATCGTCGGCCGGCCGATAACAAGCGATTCTCCTGCTCAGATCCAACTGTTCCAACGAAACCGATGCTCGCGTCTTCCTTGCCAAACCCGTACTGGAGCGGTGCCAGACAAAACTTCCACACAACTTTCCTCCGATACTCTCGGTAGCCTCGCTCGGAGGGATCTCTTATTGCGGAAGGGGAAGTAAACTACCAAAAGCTTTACGACAATTGAGCTATAAACCCGTTGAGGCGTCTGTCAATACAGCACACGGCAGTCTAGTCTTATCAATGATAAAAAATAGCTTGCCCACTGGCACCAACCGGAACGGTCTCGAACACTGCAGTCACCTGGAAGTAACTACTCTCGCCTCATGTAGCGTGTATTTCTGTAAATATTACTAGACTATTCGCTTTGCCAAACACATCGCAAGATAAATAAGCAATAACAGCACGAATGGAATTTTCCCACCCAAAAATAATGTTCGTATGATAGATATGCTCTGAGAGTTGGGTTTATCACTTAACGAGGGTACAATTGTACGGGTGTGTGCATGCCTTTTATTTTAATCTGTTAACTGCCTCGATCGACCGTTAATTGATTCGACCCATTCAAGTGAGTGGCATGCTGGGAGAGGAAGCAAACAAAATTGAGAGCGAATTTGTTGAAAAAACCCACTTCGCACCTAAAGATGAATGTTCAAGCTTATTCAGTTTTCAATGAAATCGACACAAAAAATCATTTCAACCACTTTGCTTTTTATAATAGTCCACGATTCTTCCTATGAAATTTTAAGGGTATAGTCGTCCGGTGGCATAATGCTTTCATCATCCAGCCACCGGAGCTTAGTGAGTGTGTGCTTTCATAAGTACGGGACCAACAATCGTCGTGAACATCGTCCACTTGGCAAAGACTGCGTCTTCAACTAGGGACAAAGTCCCTTTATCTTTCGAACATAAGTGAATACTGTAACAACAAATGTTTTACATAGTCTGAGATTTCATCTGTTGCTACTGTTTCTTTTACGGTCTACGGTGCACGTAGCGAGTTACTGCTAGTTTGAAAAATATTACGAATAACAATTTTATTTGAACATAGCATATGATGTAAGAAATATTTTGATAATATACTCTTTACCTCGTTATACATGATGCAATACTTTGATTCTGACATCAAAGCATTTAGATAAGAAATAACATTCCTACCAAAGTACCTCGTATTTACAAAAAGTTGTTCGCGATCCGAGTGGAGCTAAACAAAACCAAACCAAACGGAATGAGTAAAAAAAAAATTCGAATTCAATTGATTTATTCGTATAGGTCAGCCAACTTATTTTAATTTTAAATAAAATTGCAAATAACTTTTCGTAAATCATCAAAGTCAACTCTTTAAGATCCTAAGTAAACTAGATACAGAAACCCAACATACACAAACAAATTGTAAATTCAATTGAAATGTAAAATATTAGTTTATTTATCATTGCCACCTACCGATTGCAAATGTTATATAGACAATGACAATTTAATTACACGTAGTTGTACAATAAGTATTTTTCATCCCGTTCAAGGAGGCTACACCTTCTCTTTGCACGCATAAGGCAATGCTCGTAACAGCTGCTGCAAGCATAGCATTCCGGCTACTTCCCACCACTGCACTCTCTGAGTTTATACCATTATAAAATTCATAAAGTGATAAATTCGTCCCACGGAAGAACAAATGACGTTTGTGGCTGCTTAAAAAACTTGTATAAACTAACGAAAACCTAAAGCTACTGCCCTCAGTAGCGTATGATGGAGCACTACGTACAAAAAAAAATAAAGAAAAAAAATACAGTAAAAATCCAGCAAATTTCGAAGCAATGGAACCCGATGGAACCCGTGCCGGGAGAAGTATTAATAGTTAGAGTTCGTTTTCATCTTTTTGTTTCGTCTCGCACCCATCCCGTTGTTGTTGTTGTTCGCAACCTCGTCGATGTCGGAGCTGTCGGAATCATGTGAGCGGTCCTGAATCGCAAGCCCCAGATCGATGCCATCCTCAAAGTTACCCGTAGCGCGGGCCTGCTCCAGATGGCGAACTGGAGTGGCGGAAGGACGAAAACATTAAAATTACATCAGTGTATTAAAAAGGGCTTCCATCAGCTCGAAAACTGCATAGATCGTCCCCAAAGTGACCGCATGGCGTCAATATGTATGAGCCGGTGCCATCCCGCGATCACGATGGGCATTAATATTCATTTGCAAAATCGAGCTAACAGGCTGATGTGTTCTCCGTCAGTTGCCATGGCGATGCATGGAGGGAAGGTCTTACTTACTTTGCGTTTCGAGCTGATTATTTTGCCGTCGCAGATCGTCGATGTCTTGCTGGTGAGAATTGTTCTTTCGCCGCATGAACTGGATGTATTCGGCCGCTTTTTTCAGTATCTGTGCGCGGCTTGCCTGCAAAACGGAAAAAGATGTTAGTTTTTCTCCATCTTTTTTTAACATGAGTTTTTGTACCTTTTCACCCTGCAGTGATGGTACGGAGTCTCTCAGTGATGTGAAACTATCCTTGATGTGATCACGCCGTTTCCGTTCAAGGGCATTGTGGTGAGCGCGTTTTTCTGCCTACCAAAACAAATGTATTTGTCAAAACGGCAGCTGGCCTTCACGATTGAAGCCGTGCATTTTGCTTACCTGTGAATAGAAATGACTCCCGCCACCGGAACGCGACTGGGATTTCGTGTTATCCGAATCATCTCCATCCTATCGGTCGGTAGGAACAACAAACAAGTTAATAGTTGCAAAACTAGATTTGCCTACTTTTGCCATCCGCCTGTCTACTTACGTCGCTCTCGATGTCGATATCCCGGTCATCGTCGCTCATATTGTCGTACCAATCGCCGGTGCTTAGCTTCCGTCCTTGGTTATCCTCGTGCAAGCGCATCCACGGGCTGTTACTTTCTCCGATGATTCTCAATGCGGGTTTCGAGCGTTCGATCGGAGGGTTTTTGCAAAGCTAAAAACCAACCACAAATAGAATGTCACTTACTGCGTCGTTACAGACGAGTAAATTTTCTATTCTTCTCCTTCCTCCACCTTACGGATGCGCGTTACGCACGGGTAGACGACGGATGCTCGGATGTGTCCCAGTGGCAGGAGAGCAATCCACCACTACCATAACACAACACAGCACTGCTGCTGGCTGCAGCCACTCTATTTGTTTACACTTACCAGGGTGTTTGCATAAATTGCTACCGGCACCGTCTACGTACGCGGCCAGGTCACCTTTTTCGGCGTGTGAACGGAGCGCGTGAATGCAAATACGGGTTTTCTTTGTATATTGTTGCAGACGGAGAAATAAAGGACACACGATGCGAAGTTCTAGGAAAGTTTAGAAATTCCTGTGCGAACCACGATGTTTACCTCTGCAACCACTTGAAGCTGTCAAATGTACAAAACGGGATATTTTTACAGGGCTAATCAACTACAGTGTGTGTTAAGGGAAATTTGAAGGTTTTTTTTAAGCAGCACAAAATACTTAGCTTTTTTTCCATTCATGACGTTCTTTAATTTGTTTACACAGGTTTTGGCTTCAAGGTATTTCTTGTTGCATAGGTTATGAATGGATCGATTGTATGTTTCATGATGTAGATTTCGTATTTTACATTGTGAAATCAACAATGTAGGTTTGTATGATTTAGGTAACATTTGATATTAACCCTGTATGTTAATCAAAAATTAATCAAGAATTTCCAGATAACTTCTGTGTGTAATAATTAAATATTAAAAACATCAAGAATTAAATACTTGTTGTGATTTTCTTCTGTTAGCAAAATAATTATCAAAAAATAAAAATTGTTTATAAAAAAAAAAATCATCACTATTCCATTCCGTGGCGACTAGCCCTGCCTTCAAAAATGTCCTTTCCCATTTGACAGATCAGTCTCGTTCGCAGCAAGCATTTCAAAAAGCAACGAACAAAATCCGCGCTTCAAAACATCGATCGCGTCGACGAATGATGCGTTCTTGCTGCTAGTATATGATAAAATTTTAACCCGAAAATGGCAATCCCGGCATCACGAGTTCTAATAAACGATCTGGACAACAAGGAAGAACTTTACGCCGTGCTGCTAGACGAGTTGCGTAAAGGTGGAATAAAGTATCGCAAAGAGAAAAACTCGAAAGCATCGCAGGTAAGTCGGGCGGTAGCGGTGGTGATGCATAAATTGCAGCGACAGCCGTCGAGTGTTGAATGTGTGTGCCGTGCGAAGGAAACGTTTTTTAACCGATGAACAATTGTTGTTACAGGAAAAACCGAAATGTAAACGCATCTTTAAAACACCTTTGCACGCGTTGGAGCTAACCGATGTGTTGTTGGCGAACGGAGGAATAGTGCAAATACCAGTGTT
Organism: Anopheles farauti No. 4; assembly: GCA_000956215.1. Taxonomy (NCBI): domain Eukaryota; kingdom Metazoa; phylum Arthropoda; class Insecta; order Diptera; family Culicidae; genus Anopheles; species Anopheles farauti No. 4. The sequence continues at coordinate 12,692 of JXWZ01005474.1, read as the reverse complement.
TGTGTCCAACGCATGTCAGTTTATACTGGAAAACGTCGACACGGAAGGACTGTTCCGGAAAGCCGGCTCTACCAAGCGACAGGCTGAGATCAGGGTAGGCTAATAGAATGGGAATGGATAGGCTAATAGACCCCCCCTCCCCCAATAAATTAACATAACCGCTACATATTCTCTATCTCTATCTCTCTCTCTCTTTCTCTCCTTCTCTCACTTGAACAGACGGGTTTGGAGTCGGGCATACCGCTTGGCAAGTCCCACCATGTGATTGACGTTGCAAACATCATCAAAACGTTCTTTCGCGATCTACCGGAGGCGCTACTACCGTGCGGAAACGTGCAGGAAGCCTTGATCCGATGCCTGTCCGGTGCGAACGGCGATCGAGTGCTAAAACTGATGATGACTTGTCTGCTATTGCCTCCACTGACCCTTAACACGCTCGCATATTTTATGCAGTTTCTCCACACGGTCTCGATGCACGCGGACCGGAACAAAATGACGGCGGAAAATTTAGCCATCATCCTAATGCCCAGCATTATGCCAATTGCCGACGCGATTCAGCAACGATTCAACAGTCACGTGAAAGTGTTGCAGCTGCTAATTGAACACTCGCAGCAAATCGGGCTCATTCCGGAGTCCATACTGAGCCAGCTGCGAGACGAAACGGTCAGTGTGAACGCGAGCATGCTAACAGCGAACGTGACGGACAAGAAGAAGAAAAAGCGTCGCAGTGGATCGCTAACGCGCATGTTTAATGGGTTTAAAAAAATGGTGAGCGCTATTGGTTCGTCGGAGAATCTGGACAGAAGTGACGAACGGTGCGAGTTGGATCCATCGCTGAGTGCGATCGCCGGTACGCCCTGCCTGAGCAAATCGGCCAAGAAACGAAAGGTCACGGAAGGCATTGCATTCAGTGCGAAGAAAAAGAAGGAAGTCACGTCGATGTTACCGGATAACCATGATCTGTTGCCGTGTACGCCGCTCACGATCAAGGAGCCAAAAAAGAGTCGCCTTAGTCTCGGGGGCAGCAAAAAACCGAGCAAGGTGGTGCAGCGTTTGCTGCCGACCGGATCGATACCTTCGATTGCGGAGGGAAAGCCGATGGAACGGCGCTGGAGTGTGGTCGGTGCTCCTTGGGGCCGGAAAAAGCAAAACCGTACCAAGCCGCTGGATACGCTGGAGAGCAAGGACGATGCGGGGAGAGTAAAGAATGAAGATGGGTTTGATACGGGGCGTAAATCGATGCTGCTTGCTGCTGGAGGGCGCATGTCACCGGTCGTGTCCATGCCGTGTTTGGTTAGTGTGGACGAGCTGTCTACGACGGTGGACAAAATGAGCACCACCGAGCTGGCGGAGTCGAACGTGGCTCAGGATGAAGCGGACGGCGATTTCCTCAAAATCCGGCGCTGCGAGTACGAAGCGATCAAGAAACGCATGTCGGATATTGAGACGAAGATCTCCAAGGAGTTTACTGCGCTGGTTGGGCGGGACGACGTTCTGCTGGATAACGTTGAGGACAAGTACCGGCAAACGATTGAGCAGACGGAACCAATCGAGGCTACGTGCGCCTCCACCGATCAGCTAGCGAAACGACTTAGTCGTGAGCTTAAGATCCGCTCGAGCGGTGAACATAAGGTGATCCGATCACCGAGTGCACGAAAAATTGGCACTATTCGAAGGCGCAGCCGGGATGCCGTACGTTTGTCGCGCCACCAGTCCTGGCACATCGGAACGACTGGTAACAAGGCGCCGGTGACGACGGGTGGAGATATTTCGTTCTACCCAAAGCCGGCCGTTTTGAAGCGCGGCCGACCCAACACGGTCCAGAGCGGGCTGAAGGTACCACCAGCGGAAGCTGTTGTCCCACCACTGACCACTCCACCACCATCAGCACAACTTACCGGGGGCAACTACACGGACGAAGAAAAGGAAGAGAAGTGGGTGAACGCGGAAAGCTACTTCGAGACGCACAACGTAACGGACGAAAACGCGTCGAGCGGGATGGATTCGACGGCCGAATTTCTTACCCCGTGCAAGGTGCTGATGGAGGATTATTTTAAAACACCCGAACAAACCTCCCGCAGGTCGTCGTTGAGGTCGGCGGCGTCGAAGCAACAGCACACGCCCACACCGTTCATAACGCGCATCGATATCAACACACCGATCATCAAAACACCGATGCTTCCGCCGGTGGTGCCTCCGCGCATCAAAACCCCTGCCCGGACGCCAAAGCTTCCCCCACGTACCCCAACATCTATCACCACCAACCCCCAGCTCAAGACGCACATAACACCCCTACAGGAGGCCCAAAGTGGTCGAGCATCGATCGCGCGCATCCGCAGCCAAAACGCTGGCATGGTGATGGCGAAGGCGAAGCTGTTCGACGGGCTCGTATCGGATCAGCTGCCGGCAGGGGGCGGTGGAAGTGGCACGAGCGGTTCCTCCAAACGAACACCGATCTCGCAGCAACACCGTCGTCAAAGCGCAAAGTTCCGCTCGGCAACAGTCGCAATGCCATTAACAATGGTGACTCAGCAATCCAGGGCGGTCGATTTGGCCAGCGGCACTGCAATGCCACGTCAGATACAGAAGCTACGATCGGCTTCCGCTCATCACAGTCCTCGAAAGTCGACGCCTCGCAAGCAGCGCGGTGTGTTCACGAAAACCGGTGGCATCAATAGGCGCGAAAAGCTACGCCAGGCAGCGAATCCAGCCTCAAAAACGATACTCAGCTCACCTCGTGTCGTGCGCCGGTTGCAGGAAAACGTGCAGGAACAGCTCGTCTGCCAGCTGTCCCCGAAACGGGCGCCGGTTGAGCCGTCACCAAAGCACACAACGACGACACCGCACATTCGGAAGCATCTACTGCGCAACTCGCCCCGACGCATCCTGACGGTAACACCCGGCCGTGACAATCGCATGGAGCGATATCAGACACCGCTGAAGGCCACACCGATTTCACGCTTCGCCATCTGTGCCGCGCCCGGTTATGAGAACAGTCCGGACCGGGTGTCCCATACGCGGGCGGCGAACGTACGCTAGAGATCTATGACGGAGTGTGGTTGTGAATAATGAATTTTAGTGCCAGTTACGAGTTCTTTTTATGAAAACGTTTTTTTTATAGGTAATGCGAAATGATGAGACAAGACAAACTATAAAAACACACGAGACAAATTTGGCAAAGACCTTCAACAAACGCTAGTGTTTTTTTAATGCGGACAATATATTTTTAAATTTAAAGATACGGGTCTACACAGTCAGCGGCAATGCACGCGTTTCATCATCAATCATCCTCCGAAAAGAACATTTCCAGCAGTTCGGCGTTGGCACACTGTTCGCCTTCGAGGCGCTGTGGGTTCTTCCACCGTATCAATGTCGGGATGACGGACAGATGGGTGTTGGTGTCCTTGCGGAATGCATTGTTCATGTCCTTCCAGCTGTATGGTCACCACAGAGAAGAACCATTACTAATAGCTGCTAGCGTTATTATTGGTTAATGTGTTCACACACTTACGTCGGTCGGTCGCCAACATCGACGGATATGAAGTGAGAATTTTCCGGTGCGTGTGATGCTACCGCTTTTTCAATGAACGGTGCCGCTGGTTGAACGTAAAAATGAAATTATCATTAATTGTTATTTCAACTTGCTTCATCATAACCTGCCCACCTTCCACACAGTCTCCGCACCAGCTCTGGCCGCTTTCAAGCTTAGCACCGGTGAACAGAATATTTATCGCACCTCCATTTCCGTTGAAGTCTTTCATAAATGCAACGAACGCATCGTAGCCGGCGACGTAGTGTTTGCTCACCATGACGATAATCCCACGCTGGCGATGAAGTTGGTTTGCGGTGGTAAATTATTTACTCAATCCGTCCTCGTGATGTTCACGGTGATTATGTCGCAGAGAGGAGTCAATAATCGGCTGTATCGGTTGCTATATTTACTGGAGTTATTGATAACTGATAACTGTGCTATCAATTCTATGCTTGGGGCTTCTTCGCAACCACTTCAAGCCTTTCCTTCATGGCAAAATTGCATTGTTTTGAAAGGACCGCGATAAATTACAGTGATATGCACTGTGAAGTTTACAGAAGAAATTTTAACATACAATTTGAACTTTATTATAATAACATGTTTGTTACCGATACGCAGGAATAATTTACAATTCTATGTTTCTTATTTTTTTTTTCAATAACAAAACTATTATTATTCTCATGGTAAGTTAACATTTATTAGTATTTCAAGAATATTTTGTTCCTTCAAAAATGAAAGACGCAACATTTACAGTGAAGGCTAATTATAGACGGCTAAAGGAAATCTACAAAATAAAATTTTAAACAGTTCCTCTATGAGCAAGTGGTTCCCAAACAGTCCATCGCTTCGGCTAGACACCAATGTGCGACGATCGTACGGATCCAAAAAGCTCTTAGATAAATCAGATGAATCGATGCTTCCAGTGAAACAACCCAGCACAACGTCCATTCTGATAAAAATTACCAAATTGCTAAACTTTTTTTTTTTTTAGAAGTTGTGGAAGTTATTGAAATGATGTTGATGCACAATTCTAGTGGAAAAATGGGAAGACAAGAATCTGGTGATTTTTACCTGCCACTGCTCGTAGGGTTGACCGAACTTTTCCGAAGTTTGACAGTACGGCACGAGCGCTGACAGATGTTGCATTTTATGACAAAATAGTGGTGTTTACGTGTACTTTAAAATAGTCGAAGAAAAACAGGAATTACACAGTTTTTCCCAATTTCCACATCACGGAATTTCTCTCCCAGTGAGGGGCAAGTTCATATCAGTGTGCGGGCGGGGTTCTAGCGCACAAAGGTCGGAACGGATTGATGGAAGAAGCCAGCTCCGGGGACCGAAAGGACCACGTACACGGGTGGAACGGAAAGAGTAAACTGCAGCTGCTGCAGTCACCAGCATCGGAACGAAATCAGCGGTGGGAATCAGAGTGTACCGTGAAGAATTTTCGAGGACAAATCAGCTGGTAAAACAGAGCCGTTGCAAAAAGTGGTAAAGATATACATTTCACTACCGGGAGTATAAAGGAGGGGGTGTGCTCTTCTCTGTGTGTGAGTGAGTGTGTGTGTTAGTGCGCGCGCGTTTGTGCTCCACCAGATTTTCCGGTCAGACAAAATTAACATATTCTTCGAAACGATCAGCCAGCTGGCTGAGCAGTGTGGCAAGATGCGTACCCTCGGACTGTCCGTGATCAGCATGCTGCTGACCGGACTGGTGATCGGCAACGCGTACTATCAGAAGAAGCAGTTTTATCCGTCGGTTGTCTACATTACCAAATCCAACCCGAGCATGGCGGTAAGCAAAAGCCCATCTGCCATCAAGCGAGATGCAAGACGAAACACGCTAAGTGACTTTTTTTCTCTTGTGTCTCTTTAAGGTCATCTACATTCAATCGCTCGTGCTGGTGCTGATGTTGGGGAAACTGATGAAAAAAATCTTTCTCGGCACACTGCGGGCGGCCGAATTCGAGCATCTGATGGAGCGGTTCTGGTACGCGCTGACCGAAACCTGCCTAGCGTTTACCGTCTTCCGGGACGATTTCAATCCAAAGTTTGTGGCACTGTTTACGGTGCTGCTATTTCTGAAGTCTTTCCACTGGCTGGCGGAGGACCGCGTTGACTATGTGAGGCTTTAGCGTACCGGGGCGTTCAGTTTGGACCGGTGTTTTCTTTACACTCCTTTGTTTTGTTGCTTCCAGATGGAACGTAGTCCCGTGATCGGTTGGTTATTCCACGTCCGAGTGGCAGGCCTGTTGCTCTGTCTTGGGCTGTTCGATTACGAGCTCATCTCGTACGCTTACCAGTCCACCATCGCGAAGGGCGTAACGGTGCAGCTGGTGTTCGGGTTCGAGTACGCGATCTTGATGACGATGGTTATCAACACTGCGATCAAGTACATCTTCCACGCGGCCGAACTACGCTCGGATACACCGTGGGAGAACAAGGCCGTGTTTCTGCTATACACCGAGCTCATCATTGGCTTCACGCGTGTCGTCCTGTACGTCGTGTTTGTAATTTTGATGGTGAAAATATTCACCCTGCCGATGTTTGCCTTCCGGCCGATGTACTACACGATGCGGTAAGCTCTATGAAAGGGGATGGTTATTTTTACAGTGCGTCGTCTTATCTTATCGTTTCATTCCTCCCTTTGCTGCTTCCCTTGCGGTGTTACAGAAACTTCAAGAAGGCACTGAACGACGTGATTCTTTCGCGGCGCGCCATTCGTAACATGAACACGCTCTATCCGGACGCAACACCAGAGGAGTTGCAAATGTCGGACAACATTTGCATCATTTGCCGCGAGGACATGGTGAGCAACTCGAAGAAGCTTCCCTGCGGTCACATCTTCCACACGGCCTGCCTGCGCTCGTGGTTCCAGCGGCAGCAGACGTGTCCCACATGCCGGTTGAACATTCTGCGTACGCCCATCACCGCGGCCACGGCCGCTGCCAATCCGGTGCCAAACAACAACAACGCAAACGACGCAAACAACGTTGGTGGTGGTGGTGCTGGCGTCGGAACAGCCGGCACCGACACTAGCCGACCGACGGTGGGTGTGACGGCAGGTGGTGTAGGTGGCGGTGTGGTCCCCGGATCTACGATGCCCAACGGTGAGTCATTTCACTATACGTATACGCCTGGCGAATTGCACTTGCACAAATAATGCTTCATTTTATCCTCTGCATCTTTGTTTTTCCTGCGAAGGTAGTCGCTTTCAAATCGCTCCGATAAGCGCTCTTTTTGTAATCTGTAATTCTATAACTTAGTGTGAAGTTAAAGATACGGAAGACATTCGAATTCGGATTATCCTTATCTTTTTTACCACGATTACTACATTATTAGCGGTTAGATTACGTGTTCCTTATGTTAGTGGATTTTTTGTTGTTGAATATGTTTACAACTTGGGCTTTAATTTTTTTTCTAATACAAAGTATCATTTTTACCAAGTTTAAGATAAGTCAGCACGTTCATGTTGTGCTAATGATGAATAATCACGCCACGCCAACATTATTAACCTTTCTTTTCTACCCATTTTCAACTGACACTTTATTAAAATTGTTTTACTCATGGCTTATTTGTTGATGGATATGCTTGAGAGAGCTAATAAAAATGTAACTTATTTTTAGCACGCTTTTTCTTTAAGCACAACAATAGTAAATTTTAATTTGTATTTCTTTTCAAAATTATTAATTAAAATTAAATTAACGATGGTACTGAAGAATTGGTATGAAAAATGTACATTCGAATACTACACGCTATATAATTAAATTTAATCGTTTTGCCGAACCATTGTGCACCAGCGTAGCAATCTTTTACAATCTTTAACTTGAAGAAAACTTTCTAATACCTAACTAATTCTTCTCCCTACAGGGTTGAATGCAACAGCAACAAACGCGTTGCCACTGTTTCCTCCAGTTCCTCCACTAATGCTTCCACCGTTTCCCTTCGTCGGTATGCCGTCATACACGATGCCATTGCCGCCGGTGCCTCCGTCGCTTGATACACTCACCGATGAGGAGGTGCGTGCGATGGAAGGAACGGAGCGGCGCCACGTCGAGGAACGTATAAGACACTTGCAGAACATACGCACTCTGCTCGATGCGTCGGTCGCGCTGATGCACCAGTATGCGGCCATCACAGCCCGTCTACCCCCGGAGGCGATGGCACATTTGCAGCAGCATCAAACACCACAACCCACAGTGGCACAACCGGTAGCGGAAGTGTCATCAGCCGCTGCTACAGCTGAATCTAGTGATGCAGCAGCCGTCCCAGCGGATGCTGCTCCCGAAAGCAGCACCAGCACTAGCAGTAGTAAGCCGACTAGTAGTAAGGTTAGTGATAGCAGTAGCAGTAGGGTAAGTAGTCCCGTCAAACCAACCGGCAGTTCGTCGGGATCGATTAGTCAGCCGAAGCTGGAAGACCTCGGACCAATCAGCAGCGACGAGGACGACACGATAGTGAAGCAAAAGAAGAAGGAGCCACTGCCGAGCACGAGCAAGGCATTCCTCATTACACCCGATCAGTTGGTGGACCAGAAGCAGCAGCAGGAGGAGGACGAGACAGCTACTGTGCGAAGGCCATTGGAGGCGGCAAACGGGGTCGATGGTGTGCTAAAGCGACCGGAAAGCGCAGCGATGAGCGAGTTACGGCGCCGACGATTGGAAAAGTTTGCTACATCATCCAGCACGGACCAGACGACTGCAACGACGACGGACAGCAGCCAACAGTAGTAGGTAGAAAGGAGAACAATTTCTTCATGCTAAAGTCCTTCTAGAGAAAGTTACGTTCGCACTGGAGACGTCCGTCTTCCAAATACAATCTATAGAAACTGCAGCAAACCGAAACCGAAAAAAACCGAACACACTGTACCGTTTACGGTTGAACTGGAACGACATGAACGGCGCTCTAGAATCTAGAATCTCCCGTTCGTTGTCTGCGGTTACGGTCGGCAAAGTCAGAGAGAAGAAATCACTCCCAGCTACACAATAAAAGTCTGCCCTACCCAGCAAAGGACAGCGGCAACCGGGGCAAAGCTTTACGAAACAGACGAGATAGAACTGTTATTAGCAGCTTGGTAAGATCATTTGTCGTGCCAGCACTGCACTATTTTGTGGAGCAAATTCTATTACTCAACCAGCCAAAAAGCATGCAAATGTTTTCCGTTCGACACATTTATTAAGCTGACAAGTAAAGTGCTAAAGAAGCATGCATAAAACGCGCGCTTTGTTGTGCCGATTGCGTGGCCCAATTCAGTCGGCGGGACATAGGCAATCAGCTCTCATTATTGCCACTGTCTGCGATTTTTTTCTCCTCGGAATAAAGCCTACCTGGTTGGGTCCAGTATATGGCATAGGTTTTTTTTATTATTATTTTTAAGTGTGCGCTGCCGCTAGTGGGCTAATATATTGTAACAAAAGGGTAACTGTTATCAGCATCTATCCGACATTCGATGCTAAGATCTAAAGTATGCTGGTCAAAACAATCAAAATGTCCCCGTGACTGGTGATGATTTAGAAAAGAATTTATCATTTAATGCCCTCAGGTAGGCGAGGCGTATGCTGGTTAGATTATTAATGCTTGTTTCTTTTGGTTTTGCTTGTTACGTATTTGTTTTATATTTTTTTGGTAATACTGTGCTGCATTTGTTACGTGTTTCCTGTCTTGTCGTTTTTAACGCTGCAGCGCAGCTTTCCAGCACGACGGCGGATAATCTTTTTTTTTGCATTCCTGCCTTTAGAACTCCCAAAGACCACAAAATGAAATCCCTACGCATCGCATCGCTGCTTCCAGGGTGCTAACGGTGCGGTAAATTTACTTCTAGGGATACCTTCTGGCGATTTTGATAATTCGCAAGTGAATTATACCGATCAGTTTTCCTGGTCGTGGTCACACTACAAACTCGTGGATTGTGCCCGTAAAGGAACGATTTATATAAAGATTGTAGATGGTAGACAGGGCAAAGAAATTCGTAAGGAATACCCCTGGGGGAAATGTGCGACTGTGTGCAATTGTTTCGAAGGTGTGATTGAGAGCAAATGTTATGCGAGTGAAAACAATATTGTGTGCACGCGTAAAAGAAAATTAAGCTGTAGGTAAGTGATGTTCTAAAAAATAAAAATAAAACAAACGAGATGTATAAAATCGAAGACACGCTAATGATACGTTTTGGGTAGCGTGTGTCGTGATATGGGAGAAGATCTATAGTCTTCGGAGAATCAATCGTTGTTGGCTGAAACTATTCGTGGGCATTCGTGGGGGGTAATATACCCGGGACGGCGAAAAGCTCGAGATAGAAGGAAACGAAAGCGCCGATTCGCTTCAGTTGCACCTAGGTGTGGTGACGTTGAAGCGAGAAAACACAATGTAAATATTGCTATCCTATACTTGTAATGTGGAATCTAAAATAATAAAGGCAAAGCAAGACAAAACCTAAATGATGTGCATTCACTTACTTACAAATTTCACCTAACATAAATTCATGTGAGAATATTTACTAGTATATCTGGCTGTTAATTTCGGAAATGTTAAGTTAATAAAATTATTACAATGATCCGGGACGAACAAATTTATATAGAAAACATCCCTCTGGCATGTCAGCGAATCCCTATCGAAGTATTTTCATTTTGACTATTGAACCACGTGTTGTATTTTACGTTAAACTTAACTCATACTTACATTGTAGCTTGATATTCCGGTTCGCTTCCGGTTGATCGATGTTTTCAATGTATCTGTCACAGTTTCCATGGGATTAATGACGATGTTATGTTGATTCAAACATCACGTTGACAAACTGAAAGTGAAAGAAACCGGTGCAAAGAGATCTATGAAATGGTGTTAGTGTAGTTGATGGTCACATTCAAGCGACAATGCCTACTAAAGACTTTTATTTCAATCATCAGCCGGTTGAGTGGGTCTTATTCATGCATCATAGGTTAGTTGTCGTGATTGTGATATGATCATAGGATAACGATGTCCAAAGTCTCGATGCATCTAAATCGACACAGTACAGTCAGTTTGGCTTATAGTCTCAGTAATATATTGAAGATACTCATATTCAATGTATATAATTGCAATTTAGTATTCTCAGTCCCGTAAAGATGGTGCGCGGAAAACTAAAAAAGTTCGCCTGTGAAACAGAACCTAACAGAACAAAGTGTACACAACTGACACCGAACGTGTGCTGCTCGTGCAGATAATGATTCTTTTGTTTGTTAAAGCAAACGGAGATGTCTCGAGCGTACAGATCCGGGCTGGGCAAACAATATGGTGTACGGAACGCGATATGTCGTGTACCACCACTCCGATTCACACCGGCACGATTACCATCATCGCTCACTGTTGGACAATTCCCAGTTCTGGGTTTTAGATTGTTGGCAGATGATGATCGGACCGAAGGAATAGGTTCTTCTGTGGAACGCGTGATTCTTGCGTGCCCGGTAGCTGTGGTAACGAAGTGTTGGAGGTCTTCGGCTTCAACTCTCGGTTTCCGCTTTGCTTCTGTTCGAGCGTGATCGTCTGCTCGATCTCCTTCTGCTTTGTGATGTAGTCCTCGAAGTATTGATGGGTGGCCAACCGCTCGCAGGACCAACGTTTGGCTGGATCTTTATCCAGACATTTCTACGAGAATGAAAGAGAGAAAGAGAGAGTTAGTTTTTACTCTCAGATTAGCAATTGAAACAAAACAAATCTATGAATAGAAACCTACTTTAAGAAAATCCATCATCAGGGGATTTGCTAAGGTACGTGATGGCATCTTGGCTTCGAGCGTTTCCAGTGTTGGTGGCACAGGAAGTGTTATACCCTGTTTGGAACACGCATAGGTCATGAGCATACATATTCAACAATAATCGTTATCGACATTCAAAAGCACCACGTTACCAACCTTAAAGAATTCATTCTGATTGAAGATGGCCAGATGCCGAGGTAGTAGATCGCCGAGGGTACGCCGGATGAGATAGAGTTGATCGACATCGCTACGGCCGGGCCAGAGGGCATCACCGCGTACCAGCTCGGCAAACACACATCCGATGGCCCAAACGTCCACCGGCGTGCCATACTGTGTGTCGCCGACCAGCAGCTCCGGCGCCCGGTACCATCGCGTCGCTACGTAGTCTGTATAATTTTCACCAGGACCTACAATTAGGGCAAACGTAAACATCAGGCACCATGCTCCAAAATGCGAGCACATTCCACACGGCTTACTTAGCATGCGAGCGAAACCAAAGTCGCACAGCTTAACCTGCCCCTGTGCGGTGAGCAAGATGTTTTCTGGCTTGATGTCTCGATGCAGGCAACCCTGCTTGTGACAGTAGGCGACGCCCTGGATCGTTTGGTACGTAATTTGCTTTGTTAGGTTATCTGGGCAGCCCTGTGTTTTGGGGAAATACACGGAGAAGTGAGGCCAGTGAGTAAACACACTGTATATCCAACAGTCATGCGAGAAAAATTACAGGAACTACTTGAGTGTTAGTGTTGCCGTAGTGCTTAATTCAACATTAGTGAACTGGTCTTTTCTCCATTAGGAGCTTTATCCTGTACACAAAGATTATCTCTGACTTACCTCCGGATGTCGCTCCAGCTCGTGAAGTACCGTGTGCTCGCAGAACTCAAACACCAGATGCAGTCGGCGCTTCCGCCGGAACACCTCCAACAGGCAGACGAGGTTCGGATGCTTCAGGTTCTTCAGCAGCCGTATCTCCCGCAGCGCTATCTTCCGTATGGCTGGATCATCCTCCGACTCGACGAAGCGTTTGACCGCGACGAGCGAACCCGTCTCCCGGTCGCGGCACTTGTACACCACCCCGTACGAACCCTCGCCCAGCCGGCTGAGCTTCTCGTACCGGTCCATCCTACTGCTGCCGCGCGATCTGGAAAAAAGCGTCGACAGGACGAACATGCTGCCGTAAGCGACGGTGGTGGGGATAAGTGGCGGATACGACACGCTCGGTGACAATGGTTCCGGCCAGCCGTCGGGCGGATTCTCGGTGCTGCAGTATTCCGGGCACTCGAGGGTACCGTGGAAGATTGTACGCGACCGAACTAAAGCGAATGTTCCCTGGAACATTCTCCAACGCAAACTGAGACGAACTGTTCTCAGGCTCGGTGCTAGATCCCATTCGTCGGAGCTGAATCGCTAAATGGAAAAATCGCCTGACCATTCC
>JXWZ01005472.1:0-32973 GCA_000956215.1 Anopheles farauti No. 4 | reverse complement strand
GTTGTTTGTTGGTTTCGGTCGGTGATTGATGGTCAGCTATAGCTAACCATGAAACGACCGGCTGCTTCCTGACGCTGACCTCTCCATCGCTGCTCCATAAATCATAAGGTATAAGCTTGTGCGCATCACAGCAGCCTCCGTACAGCAGCGAGGTTCGTTTCCTGTGGCACGAATCAAATTTTCATATTTCAATCCTTTAGCGGGCATGAAACTTATGCAACAAGAAATGAACGAAAAGTTAAAACTACCGACCATTTGCCTCGTCAGATGGCCATTCAAAGACGGGTTGTTCTTTTTACGGGTTCCTTGCCCGTCGTACTGTCACCAGAAGTGGCATAATCTTGTCCTTAGGCTATGGGCAGTGACGCCCTGTAAAACAAATACGATGGAAAACATAAATCAACTCACGATGAAACACGGGGGTACGGTGCAGTAAAGCTGGACGGTTGCTTACGATGATAAAGTGCTCACTTGGAAATGCATACCAGAGCGGCCGGATATGGCACATGTATCGTTTATCTTAATCCAGTTCCTCCGAATTGCTTCGGTGATCAAGCGAGAAAACGTTTGTGTCACTCGTGCCATTCGAGGTGCAGGAATTTCTCTCCGTCTAAATAAGGTAAAGGGGTTATTATTTTGGTAAAATAACAACATAGTGTATGGGTGAGGTAGCTTGGCAAAAATATGGTAGTGCCACGTTTTTCTTACGTCGTATCGTATCTACGTTTCTTTTTGCTGAACAAATAACAATTTAAATAAAATTTCACCACAAGGTTTTACAACCACTTAGAACAAAAAACTCAAACGCTTTGCATAACTACATTTGATTGTTTTTAACAATACATTCTTCCAACTTCACGAAAGGTTTGTAAGCTGTCTCACAAACCAAAAACTACCCTTTTCAACCCAATTGTTGAGGGATGGAAGGGTAGTGCTCAACTATTAATGAACGATTTTTATCACTGTCGAAAATGCAATTTTATCTCTACCACTGAGCCCAATCACCGGCCCACCATCAAAAACCAATCAATGTACCAAACCCATCGACCCCGACACCTCCCCTACCGTAGAACCCTACCGTAGGGCATAAGAAATATAAGAGGCCATTTGCCAAGGACCGTAGGGCAGTAACATTCGATAATATTTCAACTGCATACCTCCTTACCCACCGTCGGAGTCACTCCTTATGAAAGGGAAATCGCAAACGGTCTGGCTTTCATCTAAAACAATATCGATTGCCTCAACGGTTCGTTCGATGGACTCTAACCGCTCGGACCAATGGTAACGCTCAGCGAAAAAGGAACCCGAAGCGGTCGGTGTGCGTGACTAATTGATAAAAGAAACCCTCTCAGAGGACTGTATCGCGTTGGAATTTTCCAGCACCACAAAGCTGGTCCCAAACTAAAACTAGCTTCGTTCTTGGCAAAACAAAAAAAAACACACACAGCAACAACTGAAACAAAAGTAACTGTTGCCGGCTATTTTTCAATTCCCCACGGGGGCAGTCCGATGTGGAGTGGAGTGTTTTTGTTATTCCGTTCCAGAACTTGTCGTAACCACGAAACCATTGCTCATTTGCCTTTTGAAGCCAAATTAGAGAATGGAAACCGCAACCATCGGTTCTCCTCGTATGATTTCGGGCGCTTCAGTTCAACAAAAGCGCAGCTTATGTATTATGTAAGTGGAAATATTATTCACAACACAAACACTAGTTAAAGCTGGGAAGGAAACACGATTCGGATATCTTTCCGTTCTATATTTGTCCAAGCAAAATTATACCATATGGTATGGAATGCATTCCTTTAGAAAATAAAACATCCGAGCAAACAAATAAATGAATATAACATGTTTTATTATTAAAATATACCAAAGCAGTATAAATCAAAAAATTTATGTTTCTTGGCATTCAATAATAAAACCACCGTATGCTCCGAGGTCAAGCTCATACGTGTTAAAAGCCTGAAACATAACAGCGAACTATTCTAATGACACTATAAAAATTATCTCCAAATTTGACCTTCCCGATCGTATTCCCCAGCGATAGATAAGTGTCGACCACCTTTCCATGCCTGGGAGCATTCGCTTCACTCCGTTGTTTCACATCGGTTGAGAACCAGTGGAAAAGGACTCGTTTCCACTATTTTTTTTATTATTTTTTTTTGCTTTTTTAATTTTCTCGCTTGGAACTTTGGGCATTGGCTCGATGGACATAAAAATGGTAACCTATTGTACCGAAGCAACAAACAGTTGCCAGCTACCGACACCGGCCAGTTGCTGGAATGAAAAATCAATATTCAAACCGAACCATCTCAGTGTCGAACGTTCCATCTCGCTTACCCCTCTCGCTCTCTGTCAAAGGCTTCTTACGAATTAATAATGAATATCCTTCCTGCCCACAAGTGGTTTTTCAGCCGTTTATGACATATCCAGAGTCGTTTAAACTCCCACTCCGGCGCGTTCCAGGGCAGATGGAAGGAGGCAATGAAACGAACGTAGGTGTGTCCCGTTTATAAGGATGAGCTTGGTCCGTTGTGGTCAGCATCGCCGGAAATTGATTTGTACATCGGCTCTGTTTGCGTCGGCTTCGCAGTCGAGAAGCTTCGTTGGTTCACGTCAGCAACGACCATCCGACGCACAATGGAGGGATTTTTGGCAAATTGAGCGGAACTAAGAGCGCAGTTTGTATGGATTTATGTTTGCGGTCCGGGAATTTTTCTTTTGCAAGTGTCCAAAAACCGCTGCACGTTTGTGTGTGAATGTTTCATGAACATTTTACTTTTCCACCATAGAAATAGGCAAAGTGGTGTGGTCAATGGTTGACCTTGAGTGTTCGTCAATAGAGTTTTGTCATTACTGGAAAGCAATATATTTTCCGCACATAATATAACATCGACTCTTTCTCATCAAATATATAACCAATTCGTAGAACTGAATTCGTCAGTATTGGTTACAAAATCATAATAGTCCTCAATCCAGGTTGGAAAATATATTGTAGCAAGCATATATAATAATTATTTACTACCAGTAATTTTACATTGCAAGACAACATAAGTTTTTGTGTTTCGGAAGTTTCCATTTATAACATAGCTTTTAGTCAATAGCTTTTAAAAATCTGAATGAGTAGAAGTAAATTCAATGAAAAGTAAAAATTGAAATACTTATAAGTAATTCAGTCATGACTATCACCGCAAGGGGGTTTATTCAACCAAATCGTAAGATTAAAAACATCTCATAACACTGCAATCGAACGGCATTGAAAACAAGCGTATGCATGATTGAACACGTTCGAAATTATCAACAAAATCAAGCACCATGTTTGTGTCCCGCTTTTGATTTACTTTAATCAAACCAATAAATTTATCATACACGTATTCCGCTCTATGCCCCAGCACAAGGCACATACCAAACAGCACAGCTCCAATCTGGGCAAATTGCAAATTGTCCTCGGTTCGCTTCCAACATGCCACGCTACATAAAAATTCATAATTTCTTCTCAATCTCAAGCACCCGTAACGTACTCGATGCCTCTCGTAAACGCGTTTACTCGGGTGCGTGCAACACACAACACAACAACGACACAAAATATGCCATTGGTAGAGAGTGAATTCGCTGTCACCCAAAGAAAAACGACGAGATGGATGAGATTGTGGATGTACGTATAAGCGAAGGACGAAACGAAGCGCCTTTACGCAGGCGAAAGAAAATCACAATCTACTACAATCACAATACATTGTGCTGAACCGGCTGCTGGTTCTTGACACGGGAACGGAAGAGGGCGCGAGCAAAATAAAACCATCATGCATGCCAAAGACAATCAAGGAACGGTTGCGGCTGGATGCTAGCCTGCCTGCCTGCTGCCGGCCTGCTTTGTCCGCCTGATGAAAGGTTAGGTTTCCAGTAGTCTGGTGGAGCGTGTTAACACGTGTGAGTGTGTTGCGTTATTTTAATATTTGAGATGAATTTTTGATGTCTCATCATTTCTCGAGCGGTATAGATCGATTCGGGTACACACGTCGAAGCCCAAACGATGCCTTAGGGATATGCATTGGGATGTGACCGTATGTGACTAAAGCAATCGGTTTCAATTTGGTTTACCTTTTCTTTCACCAGCCAAAGGAGAACAATGCCTTTGAACACATACTCACCTTCTATGAGTAAATCGTCTGTGATTCAAACTCTCTGCGGAACTTGGCAGCTCGAAAAAAATGAGCCTTAGACGCGAATCAAATCAGTGAATGCGAAGAAAACCACCAAAAAACAATCGTCAGCCCAATCATCACTGAATACCTAACCATGGCATGAGGTTTCTTGTTCCGACCCAATCGTATCTGGTAGCATCTGCCAATCTTCATGCCCGGTGTTGATGAGGGAGTGTGTTGCTATCGAGGGCGCTACATTTTCCTGTTTGTCAGCACTCGCCACTCCACCGTAAGATACGGAACTACGACCCATCTATAACGTCTACACCAACGTACACACGTACGAAAAGTAGCTGAATCACTCGAAATCGCTCAAGAGTATCTTGAGAACAGGAAACATACTGCATAAAGCTATGATTGATGCCATCACACACTTCGAAACCACCGTGCGATGGCATGATACGGGCGGTACATGACTTGAAAAGCAGTGAAAGTCATCAATGTCATCGATGATCACGCAAAATCGTCACTATCTCCTTCATACCCATACGCAACCATGTGTGTGTAACTTTGGTTTTAAGTTAAATCGAGCAGCTATTCTTCCACGCCCGATTCTTTCACCCCTGCGCTACCCATGAGCAGTAAAACTTTGCAAGGATGTCGTTAAATTAAACGATTTATGATGTCGAACTCGCGAGGGGCTAATGATTTTTGGAACCCAACCCAAACCCACGGTGTACGACTTTATGGTTTGATGATGGTGGTTTTGGCTTCGTTACCAAGGGTGATAAATTTATCTTGGATTAGTTAAATCAGTGTGTACAATGGTTTGGAACTAGCGGTGATGGCAAAAGTTCCTATGATTTATGTTTCGAGACTTACGCTCATTAGTCTAGACTAGGCTGGATAACTCTTTGACAGATCATATGGTTTAATTCAATTTCGAATGGGAGCGTTATTTTAGATTGCTACTCACACATAATTTCAAACTCTTTTCTGTAAATTTAGCCAAACATTCGAGAAAATTTGATTAAAAAAAATATTTAAATTTTTTAACATGTTAGCAATTTATATATGATTCAAACAACAATTCACACCTATACCGAAAAAGGCTTCTAAGTTGATAGCAATTAGAAAAGCAAATATTGCTTGGTCTGCACATAAACATAGCACACTGAATTTCATGCAGTACCTCCTAAAAGTCCATACATTTACCGGCACACTTCTCCAACTCCAACGTACTTGCTACGCAACAAAGCGGCGTAAAGCTATCGCACCGTTGCTAATAAAAAGCTCTCACTACCTGTCGTAAAAGAGGTCGTTGGCATTATGGTCATCTTTTAAGCATTGCCGGGTAAGATAACACCATAAGACGGGCGCGTTCAACGTTCAAACGTTGGTTCGGCACGGCGCAGTGCATAAACTAGTTTACTCTTTGCATTTGACCTTCTTTGCGCAACTTTACGGCTGCTGGATAGAAGACACGCTTTCGTTTCTAGTAGTAGTTTACAACTACTGGCCAGTAAACCTTGTGCCTCATGGTTATCGGTTTTAATGGCTACCCCTTCTAGCTGTGGTTCGAGTGGTTTATACTGTGACTTTGCGTAAATTTACAGTTGACAGTTCTACTACTTTGTCGCTTGCTTTAACTCTCACTCCTTTTATTTCTCTCAGAGAATTTTTTTTGCCTTTGTTTTATCTCTCTCACTCTTTTTCTCTCAGTCTCTCTCTAGTTATGTTCTTTCACAGGCAACTAGATATCCGATTTATCTTGGACATCTCTGCACGATACCATCTGTAGCGGTGGTTTCGACAAGAAAATACACTTTGCCACCTGTCATCTTCACTACATAACGCCTCTTGGGTAATTCATTGTATTAAAATGTTCGTTTCATTCCAACAAAAATGTAACTCATTAAACAATGAAAAATATCCTCTTCATTTTATACAAAGTACTGGGCGTCTCCATGCCTTCTAATTTTCCTCACCATGGAGACGCTTGGTTTCTCAATCAAAACGACATTTTAAACCATCACAGTTCTCCTTGACCTTCCTCTGTGTGTGCAAAGAAATTTGCAGTGTGTAGTGTAGTAAGTTTTTCGTTTTCCTCTGTCTAATGCCCAGCTCCCCAACAATACGATATTACAGAAACAAGCATGGAATGCATTATGCAGTATCAAATTCATAACCTATTAGTCTCCGCCGTCCTATGCCCATTTAGCAGATAAAACACAAGCAGATACGGCAGTATATAGAGCCAAAGTACACTCATTGTGCTACTGGCTTCAAGCTGGCAGCTGCCGTTGAAGAGCAGCACAATAAAACGTGATAAACAAACTGACCGTTTGGCGACCGTTTGACACGCACTCACACACACATACACTCATATCCACGCCAACACAAAACGGAAAACTTTCCACTCAATTAGAGCAACCAATAAAACTTATCATCATCGCTATGATACGCTCATCCCTTGGCGTTTTTTTGTTTTTCTTTAATTTCGCGATACCATCCTTAGACCGGCCGACGGACTCTAATCGCCAATAGGGAAAACTTTTTTCACGAAGCAATTTTTTAAAATTCTCCTCCCCTGTATGTACGAAGTTTTTCTTTGATTTTCTCAGTATTGCTCTCGTTGCCTCTTAATTTCCTGCACTCGGCACCTTTCCGGCGTTCGACGCCCCTACCGAAAACGTGATAACAGCGCAAATGTGGCTTCATTCTCTCAGTAAATTGCACAAAATTGCCCACCATCAAACTTCTCTCGGCTGCGTTGTTTGCTACGAGATATCGCTACGGTTTACTGGTACAATTTAGCGCTCGAGTGAATTCTTGCAACTGTTCACTTCCCACTGTTTCCCGAGCGACGGTGCGGATAACGTCGATGATGAAAATGATTGTGACCTGCTTCGTACAAACGGAGCAGGCAGAACAGTTCGGAAGAAAACGCCACGTTATCCACCATTAAATGAAATTGTATAGTTAGTTGGGGAGCGGGACTCCAGGATGTCCGCAATTGGGATGGAAAAAATTGGTGGAAAAAATCTGCCCCAAACCTACGGGCCTGACGTTCGAACGCTTCACATACGACGCTTATGTTGCGTTCGTTTCCCACCGCTTCCCATTGGAAAAACCATAAATGCACCGTGCACCGTACCAAGGCATGTCGGATAAATCCATCCCGGGCGCTCGATTCAATTCACAACGAGCTATCGGTTGTGTAAATACTGCCTGATAGGTTTTACCACCGCTACCACCACCATATCGCTTTTATCCGATGTATCGGCGCAGAAATGGCAATTCTCGATTCGATTCGATGTGGGTGACGTTCGTGTAAAAGTGGGTTAAATGTAAAATTTATTCTATTGACAGCCAGGCACCAACTACTTAATGGTGCTGTTATGCTATGTCGAACTGACGGGCTCAGTCGCTTATTTTCTCTTCATGCCTGTTGCCTCTACGAACGACATTCCTCACGTGGGCGCTGTTGTCATTCCCGGTGCAGGGTGTAGGGCGCGGAGCAAACATATCACGACCCAAATGCGAAACGATACTTCAAGACCACGATGGAAGATTTAATGGATGTTTTCTACAGTGCCGTTCGTTATTATATTCATTTTAAATTGTATAACAATTAAAATATTGACAGAGTAAAACTGTTTTAGTAACAAGTTTTGTCTTCAGGTTTTGTTTTTTTTTTAATGATATGTTTACATTGAATTATTCCAAACCAATTTTAAAATATGATCAACGCTGTTTGTTGAATGATTTACCCAAAGAGCATTTTTGAATAACCATTTATCCATCTTCTAAACACTTCCACCCAAGCGTGCAATGAATTCTCGCATCATCGCATCGTGCAGCACACTGTAGACGCAGCAATCCATGCATGCAGCTCGTTTACACGAATAACAAATGGATGGATTTATTTCGGGTTGCATCTAATACTGCAAGCCGTGCGACCGTACCTACACCGCCATGCTCATCACATAGTACCGTGATGAAATCAGACAAACGACCCGATTCTTCGACCCCACTACCCCGATCGATCGTTACGAAGCATCAACATATACTACTATGCGTTTCAAAAACGCATCCACAGTGACATGATGGTAGAAACAATCGCACTGGCACCGGGGAAGAAGGGGTGGTAAATGTGCGAAAATACATTTTTATTACCATAATAAAATTGAACGGACGGTGCTCCGTTCCACTCGCGCCCTAGAGAATCTATTTGAAATGGCCCTTTAGCCCTTTAGCAAAACAAGAGCCGCCGAGCGGGATCCAAACTGTTCACGTACATTAATATTTTGCCACCTTACCATCGAATCTCGTGCACGCGGTGCTCGATGTTCCAACATGTAACGAAACGAAAAAGTAATGAAAAACCCACCAACGCACACCAAAACACACACAAGTGCTGTGGCAATGGCCGTTTCCGAGAAATGCTAGCAACGAGTGTAGGATTATCTTGTTTTTGTAACATGTTCGGATCACCCGCTGGGCGCACGATAAAGATGACGCGGATGATGATGATGATGATGATGATGATGGAAGGCTCGCTGGTTGGGTAAATATAGCATCACACCAGCTAGTAAAAACATGTACCAACCTTATGCATAGAACTCTAAGCACGCTTCGAAGCTAATTTTCTTCCGATCGAACAAAAAACATGTTCACTTGTGCTGATATAAACTCCAGCTCGACCTTCCAAGGAAGCATGTGCTGAAAATGCCAAAATAAATCCACCAGATCGGGAAACCAAAAAATCCATAAAGACCACCCGGTTCCGCTGGGACCGACCACCATTCCATCGTGCCGGTCCAGTCGGCTACACTTTCTCTTTCAGCTTCGCTTCACTCTTTGCTCTTGAACGCAATAAAAGGATCGAGAGATCACCGTCAGCCCGTGGCCAGAAACTGACGGAAAATACCCTTAAAAACGCTGAGCCATTGCAAGATTACGAGTTTATTGTGTTTGTAATGGAATACAATTCTGTTTACGAGTTTATGAGCGTCCGTCCGTCCGTTGACTGCATTTTACACAACCCACCAGTTATCCAGCACGGCTCAACTCGGGTCGGTTTAGAGCTGCAACCGGAACGTTCAAAACTGGTAAACTTTGTACCGGTGACAAATTGCTAGCCGTTCGGTGACTTCCACCGACGGACCGGTGGTTGGAAATTAAGCACTGATGGTCCGGGGCTGTGCGCGCCTAATGGATAAAGTTTTTCCAACGCGTTCCGCCAGCCAGTGCAGCGTTTGCTGTGCTGTGTCGGCTGTATTGCGTTCTTTTGAAGTGGAAATAAGCCAGGCCAGAACAGCGATGGTGGAGCGCTGCAGGCAACGGTACGATGGGTCAATTTTACTGTCACGCAATTCTGCGTAAAAATATATTAAAAATTAGTCGGTGTTGTAGCGCACAAAACGTACAATGAAAGATGTAATATATTATTGTATATAAGCTATGAAGATTTAATGTGCGACGATTACATGAAAATTTTATCTCCTATCCTTTATACGTTTATCATAAATGCATCACTAAGAACATAGTAGGAGCCAATTATAATTTAAAACGACATTCTCTACACCATAGGTTTCATTAATGTTAATTCCTCAAATCGTTCTGTTATAACCATAATAGCACGTACGAACTGGATTTCTTTTCACAGTTTTAACTCATCATTTTTTCCTTACGCACGGTCTGTGTCGGCATCGGAGGCTTAAAATACGCTTCACTTTAATTTCTCTCCGTGCCGCATTTCTTCAAGTGTTGCAATAATGGCCCGCAATCTTGATTTTATGATTCATTTAGAGTCAAAGTGGTAACGTACGCCGGTTACGAACGTAGTCCACTCGTAGGCCTAATGCTCCGGCGCTTGATATCTTAATGATGTTGACTGCATCCAGTCACCCGCCAAGCAACATGTGCATGGAATTTATTAATAGAGAAAACAGAGAGAGGTCAGAGAGTGCTCTCCCTTGCACATCATACCACCCGTACACGTAGATCCATATGGATCGTGTGCAGGTGCCCTCAATTGTGGGCCGCAATTTGTGGGGTGAAAGTCGCATCGAATTTTCAATTCCGCACATTCAAGTTTCTTCCGTTGCGTGCACGAGGGTGCAAATGAAATCGGAAGAGTCCGGAGCGGCAAGGAAGCAGGAAAGATCACGTTACGATGAAAGGCAGAAAAAGAAAATATGAGACGGATTTTAACGAGAACGAAACGCTATACTACACCGGGCAACCCCTGGCAAGAGTAAATATCGTAGCAGATTACCTCCGTGGTGCGAGTCCTTTCTCTTTGCCATAAGCGTTTTATTTACAATACATGTGATCATCAGCTTCTGCTCTCGATGTGGCAGACAAGTAATGCGTAGGAAACGCTAGATGGTTGATGATTGGAGGCACAACGTAAACTTCTCCGTTGTGATGTCAAGATGCACAGCTTTAAGTCTTCGAAAGAGAAATGGTTTTATTGTTTGAACATGTAATTTGTCCGCGATTGTGAAAATGGCATTAAATTACTGTTTCGTTCATTAATTTTGTTCATTATTTGTTTATGCAATCATTGAAATATATGAACAAAATTCTTATTGATCAAAAATATCATCAGAACATTGTAGTGAATAAATCATGTTGCACACAAAAATGTTCACTATTATTTACAAATATAGACAAGTATACAAAAACGTGAATTTTTTTTTATTTTCAGACTGTACCAACTTTAAAAAAGGCCAAAAAGGTAATTGTATGAGTTTGTATTGGCTGCAATATCAACATTATTAGTAAAAGTATTAGCTTATTAAAATACAGGTATGTACCCATTTTATTATAATTAATCATAATGATTGTCTGTTCAGTAGCGCTTTTGAACATGATTTAATATTATTTGTATTTCATTTTAAGTCAGTTCATCATTTTTACATTAAACATGGCTCATGATAATTTTTATATAGTTTTAACTTACAACAATCGCCCATTGTCGACAATTGTTCTATAAAAATTAATCACCTTTGCTAAAAGTCCCAACTCGGGCAATTATTTTTCATTTTCAATATCCACCTGTCCTGGAAGTCTTTCATCCAGGTAACAAAACAACAAAGCCACTGCACAATATCTGTCCTCCACAAAAGAACTCACTCTCCCGCACAACACAGCCCGCGGAGTGCACAACCATCCTCAGTACGGACGTTCGTGGGTTGTATTAAAGAATGTCCTTTCATGCGCCACAATACACTGTAGACTACAGCTTCCAATTGGTTGCTTATATAGCGATTCCGTTTATTGTTTCGTTTCATGTTTCTTCATGAGCATGGGCAACAGTTGAAGAAATGGCGGAAAATTACACTGAAGCTAGTACTTGTAATTAATTAACACTAGCTCCTGTTCATGATCAGCTCGAAGAATCGATTCCGATTCTTTGCTAAACGGAAGAAACGAAGGTTATCCACCGGCAAGTGAGCTTATAAAACATCCAACTTCGGATTGTACAGGTTATGAGAAGTGATAAAATTAATACCTCACACACATACATTCGTTTAATGACACATTCAATCGATAGTTCGGCGATACGAGTTTCATTAAAATCTCCTTCAATGTTCACCTATCCCTGCTGGGGTTGATCCGATTCTTTCATCTTCGTGATCCACTTTTCCCACCTTCTCTGTGGTTTCCGATCCCATCTGTTCAACTTTCATCATACCCTTCGGCCATCAGGTGACATCCCGTAGCCTCCCATCTACAATCCCCAACCCGAAACAGGGCGCCCGATATCATTAATGAAGGTATTTCGGGAGGCTACCTTTCCCATCGTTTTATTTTCGATATTTTCCTCACTCTTTCTATGCTATGTAAGCTTTACGTGCAATCAATAAGATTCTTATCGGATAGACCACCAGCGATAGACCACAAGTTTGAGTGGCTATGACCGTGGACCAAGAAAAAAAAAACAAGCACGAGCCTGCAGAAGCTACCAATAAATAACAACCAGCCATCAATACACAGGAGCAGGCTGAAGGCATGACACAAGAGCAATGGTTGGGATTACTTTTTTTAATTAATTGACTCCAGGTGGAAGTGCCCGATGAATTGTTCGACTTCGAACGTTCATTGTGGCGCTGTCTGGTGAGTAATTGATCTGTTGCCCTCCCTGTACTCTCCTCCTGCACAGTATACACTGCAGAAGATGGTGGTGATAAGTTTTCCACACTTACGTTTGCACTACACCGCCACTCAAGCATTCGACCACGGCCAACACGAGCAGCATACGGCTTCCTGTTACTCTTCGCTAGCTCATATGTTTGCATTCACACATCGAGAACACATTAGGCACATAGTGACAAACATACACACTCCTTACTTTCACACTTGCACTGGGTACTTTACTCAGCTCACACAATTTCCTTCCAGCAATCACTTTAAACGAGACTGCTTCGTCTACCAAAGCCTACTGTGATACATTTGCATACATTCGCGTCGAATTACACTCATTTTTTTTTCTTTTTCGGTAGCCATAAACACACATACGCGTACTCTTTCTTTCACTCCTGTTTTAACCAAAACGTAAAACGCCTGTTGAAGCTTTCGAACGTGCGTGCAACAATTGTGACTGTCACATTGGCAGCGCAGTTACAACTTTGCAACCATTAATGCCACTTTTACTCCGCAGCGTTTTGTATCACAATTTTTCACCTTTCCTTTCCACAATCCCACCGCTCATACTGCAACACTGGCATCAACAGGAGGCTCACAGTTAGCGGCAAAAGCTTGAAATATGTTCACTGATCGGCAGTTGTAACGATGCGTTGGTAAACCACAAGCACGCATATGCATACACTCACAAATACACGGCCACATTCACGCATACTACACGGCGTGTCACTGGGAAAACATCAGCCCTGACTTCTGACGGGAAGCGCGACCAAACCTGCACTGAACGGTTCGATGCGGCGAAAAGTGTGTTTTATTCGCCCCGAACCAGAACGCGACGAGCACGCACGACAGCAAACGGTCCGAACGGGCCGATCGAACAGGCCGATGGGTGAGCGAGTTTCGGCGCCGGTACAATGGTGTGCAAGGAACAGACGCGCAAGGGTACCGAGGGTTATAAAAAAAACAGCAGTAAACTGTTAGTGAGCAGTGAGAGAAATCAGTTCTCACCGTACCTTTGCGAGTAACGCGAGCGGTTGAGTAGTAGAAGTATCGTAGAAGGTAGTAGAGAAGTTACAAGTTACGTGAAAAAATTAGGGAATGGTTGAAGTAATATCAACAAATCGTATAAATAAAAGTAAACATGAGATTGATAATTCAATACAAATAGCTAATACATTTTATTGAATTTTGTAACTAAAATGTTTGCTGATCGAGCGCAAGTGTGGGAGAAAATTCGACCAGCAATTTAAAAGAAAAGATAAGCGTTAACAATTATTTCTTTTAGTATCAAATAGGTTGAGGTTACCATTGAAAAATTTAAAAAGAAATGTAGACTTTGAACAATGAACAATATTAACTTTGTTCTACAAGAGTTTTTGAAAATATGGTGCAATCAATTACATGTCCATGTATTCGCTTTGAAATTCCGTTATTCCGTTCCGTTCGCTAGTACTTACCGTACGATATCAACTTTCATGATCTTATAAGATGAACTCGCTGAGATGGAGGCGCCTTGTCTCTCATTAAAACTCCTTCTGGAAGGATCGACACCCATCAAGACATCGTTCATACCCGGCTTGTAAAGAGCGACGCATTACCACTCTCTTTCATTCGCCATCACTCACAGTAATGAGCATGTGAGGACGGCCAACAGCTGGTTCGGTGCGGGCACATCGGGTCTCTCACTCTCGGAACTTTTGATTAGCTTATCAAATATTTATCTGTTTGCGTTCAAGGCGCGGGTAAGAGATGCTACTACATCTCATTTACTTCGCGTCACTGTTTCGCTCTCACAACTATACAAGTTAACGGTTTTGTGCTCACGTTACCGGTTCACACCATGCTCATGCGGCATGCCGAACCGGTAAATAGCAGTTTGAACAGTCTTTTTCAGGTTTTTGGCAACATTCGGGTTATTTGTCATGGTTTGTGCTACACGCACTATTATTTGCGGACATGAAAATATTACGCCCATGAACTTACAATCCGCCCATAACGGAGAACCAAAAACATTCATAGCCTGCTCGGATGAACTAAGGACCATCTAATGGACCGAAGCAACCGCCACGCTTCACCGAAGTCAACGATTTTTCTTTTAATTACTCAAGCACGCACATTTAACACGCGTTGATGCGTGCGGTTCAGTTTCGGCATGAAAATTAAACTTTATAGTTGACACGCAAAAAAAATTCTCTCGCGGAGTCATCCGATGTGCAAATGAGTTATAAAAGAATCTAACTTTAAGATGGACAGTTCCACCGAGCAAACTCGAACTAATGATAGCAGTGTCTCGTCACGCGTAACAGATTGACTACGCGATAATGCTTAAAGCAAGGCAAACAACCCAGGCATCGCTCAAGCAGCAAAACAAATCAATTATTCGTCGAAACTTTGTGCATTATTGAACAAACCGGATAAATCTCGTCGGAGCCGGAATCGCTGTTGAATGAATCCGTAATTAGATCCATAACGGAAGCGGATCCTGCGTCTAACAGCAACAAAAGTGGCAGAATTTGACGTACAGCCGTTTGAGATTGACGAGAACTCTGCGAATATACTTTCAAACCACTGAACCGAGCGTAGCATAATTTGCATGGAAGAAGTTTTAATTTATATGTTTTTTTCCCTACACGTTTTCTTCAATCGATTTTCATCTTCAAAAGAATACCTCTTTCTAGCATGTGTTTTTTATGCCTTTTTTAATTCAATCATCATACTGCTTGGCATAAAACAAGTCATTAACAGTTTTTTACGCAGCTTACCTTTGAAAATCGTTACCTCATTTAAAAAAAAACGCATGTTCTTCCTCTGACCGTTGATTACTGGTGGCGATCGCTGCCGAGTGCGCAACGTACAACACCTGCCGCTGACATCTTAATTATTTAACATGGCCACTATGGCCCCGACCTGTTTAATGCACCATTCGTCTAAATAGTAACACCGCTGCAAGCTTCGCTGCTCACGATTGGCTGCGTTATTGTTTAGAAGCGCAAGCAACATCAAAAACTCATCCCTTTTAGTTTGTGCACTTTGATTTTTATTTATGTATGTACTCATTGCTTTGGACCGTTTGATCTGCCAATGTGGTTGGAATTTGGGAACTACGTGGGAAGAATTTGCACACCATCTAGCATTGCTTGATTTAGAAGCATGTGACGGAGGTGAACAAGCAGCAATTGTTCAACGAAAGTGTATGAAATAAAGCTAAGCATTAAAGCCTTCTTATGGAAAAAATACAGGTTTTTATGATGGAATAAGAAATGGTTTTTTTATTCGTTTTCTTCTTATTCAAAGCAGCATTTTTACACCTTTTATTTGGTTATGTAAGTCCAGTAGCAGTAAGTCGCGATCGGATTTTATGATAAATCTTTGCTGAGCAGAAATAATAACCATTTCAAATGCTGTCATGATATAACAATGCCCTAGTATATTAACCTTAGAAACCTCAAAGGAAAGATACACCTTCGTGATACGATCACAATTACGAATCACTTTAATGCTGTGTTTCCGCTCAATTACTTAAAGCATCACACCAGTATTCAAAAGCCCGAAGGGCATTTAGCACCAGTTTGTCCATCGAAGAAATGCACACAAGCACCACGCCTGTTAACAGTTGTCTGTTGCAATGACATCAAAATGCTTGCAACTTCAAACAATCAATTATAAATTCATTACCGCTCCATCAGCGCGTGTGGTAGTGTTGGGGTGAAGCAAGCTGCTCACGCGGTGGTAGCTGCTCATTTTCATCAGTCGGTTGGTGGAATAAATTAACCAAACATTAACCCATCAACTGCTAGCGCTCGTGGGACGTGAATCGATGAGCGGTATGACAAAGTTATCGATTGTTCCGTTGCATCGTTTCGTAACTTCCAAAAACTTTCCCATCCGTTCCAACTCCGGAAGTGTGGTCATTTTCAGCTCCTTGCCTATCGAAAGCAGGGTATAGTTTGTCGGCTGTCCATCGGTGCCCGGAACCGGTTGCATTGTCTCCCAGCGGCAGGGACAATCACCGCATCCGTCCGAGTCTGGAGGGGTAGGGTCGGAGAATTTAGCAAAGTTTGTCCACATGCGCACCATCAGCTGGCGCATCCGGTAGGCCGGATCGGATGGTGGTATTTCCGTGCGCAGCATCGGCGAACTGAACAGATAGTAAACCTCGTCAATGTGACAAGCGCCTGGTAGCTTTTGGAACTTGAGAATCTCCTTGCCCTTGTTCAGTGAGCCCTCGTACGAGAAGCGATACGAGTAGAAGGGTGCCTTCGTTTGGTGTTCGCTCCACAGTTTGCACAAAACATAATAGCCGACTATAAAACGATCCGTAAGCAGCGCAACTAACCGACCGAGATTCGTGCGACCGATTGCCATCTCACCGAAATAGTGTCGCCTTAGTTCCTCGCCAAGGGCACGAGTCGTGGGACTGAAGTAGTCAACATCGAACGACGCACAGATAAATTTCTCCGGTCGGTTGTTGTATACGGATAGATTTTTGATCATATCCACCAGCTCCAACATCCCCTCGGAATCGTTATAACCACACAAAATAGGCAGCTGGAGCTGATCATGCTCGCGCAAGTATTCCATCGGCGTCTTCTGTAACACCGCATCCGGCGACTGCTCTCGCTCGATAACAGCGGTGAAAGGGAAGTGAAAGATCGGTTCATACTCTCGCTCACGTTCAGACACTACAAGAAATTGTGCCTCGTACAGCCGGCGCGCCGGAACGTCTCGCAGTGTATTCAGCACTCCCTCGTCCGAAGCTCCTTCGTAACCAAACAAACGCGCCAGTGAACGAGCCCGATCTTCTGGTTCCGATTGATAGATCAAGTCTGCGAATATGGTGGCACTTTGAGCGATTCCTTTGTGAAAGTACTGCCTGGAACGCTCGGAAAAGCAGTGCATAATCACGTTGCTGCCTCCCGAGCTGGCACCGAAGATAGTTACGTTATTCGGATCGCCTCCGAACGTTTTCACGTTTTCGCTAATCCACTGGAGAGCCAGACGCTGCAAGATAAAAGAAAAACATCAATTAACGTACATCCTCTGCGACGCAGTTCCAACCGTACTTGGTCCTTCAAGCCGGAATTACCCTCGATGCCTGCTTGCGGTAGGCACAGGAACCCCATCACACCGAGTCGATAGTTCACCGTGGCTACTACGATGCCTTCCTGGACGAGGTAATCCGGCAGGTACATACCGCTGTCGCCATTGCCACCCGTCATACCGCCACCGTGAAAGAACACCATGACCGGCATCGATACGCCCTCCTTTCCGATGGCCGGTGTGTACACGTTCAGGAACAGCCCATCCTCGGAACCGGAGATTTCACGCGTAATCACATCTCGTCCCAGACAACTGCTCCGTTCACGGCTGCAATCCAAGTAGGACACGGAGTAGCGTTCGATGGGCTCGGGGGAAGCGAAGCGTAGCTTTCCTACCGGGGGTTTGGCGTACGGAATGCCCTTGAAGCAGTAGTACGGTTTACCGTTCGGGAGGCGATCCTTTGTGCCGTAGATCGATCCTTGAGCCACTTTCACCATTATGCGAGCAGAAGGCTGTAATAATGAAATGTGGTGATAAGGGTCTTCCAAGGTGATAATGATCTTTACCTATCTATTGGGTAAACTAAAGGACTTTTAAAGACAAAAGTGCATAGAGTGCATGTTCTAAAAACATCCGAACATTCTGTGCAATTTGTTCAACACTGTGTCCTAAACGCAAAAAAAAACTTCCATCTAAACGATCTCTTCTCTTCAACCTTCACTCTTACATCAAATTCATGCTCTCCATCTGCTGCTGCTACTCCTCCAGCCATCGGGGGACACTTGCGAACACTACGCATCACCATATCGAATCGATCGACGATAAGCTTAAACTGCAGCGACAATCGCCTGCTGTGACTGCTTTTATAAAACCCCTTTTGCAAAAGAAAGCAAACAAACACCCGGCGATTAGTTGACTGGCAACACTGGTGATTAGTTTGCGATGCAACTGCATAGCTGATTAGCATACGATTACTTCATTGCCGGCGCTTAGGTATCGCCGTCTGGTTCGCCACGAACCAGAACCAGACCCGCAATCGCCGATTACGCAGGTGATTTGAAACAAAAAACAAAATGTCATGACAATGACTTAAGCTCGTCGATTGCTCAAGCTGCTGTCGTACCAATGCATGACGCATGATTCGGTTAAACTAAAGGAAGGTAATGATACCCCTTCCCCCGGGGTACAGGTCTTTCTTATCTCCTTCGAAGTCTCCACGTTTCGGATATCGTTTCAAAGAGGGGTAAAGTTAAACAATCCAAACTGCGGAATGTTATCTTAAACGCACGGAAAGGTCTGTGTGTACGTCGCTGTACGTGTACGCGGCGATGTATCTATGCATTTCTCTAAGCTCTACGGATACAGATATGATGTTATAAGCCACCGCCATTTTCAATACCAGGTATGCTACATCTATGCCAATGTTTTTCAGGGAAGCAGGTTAGGATTAAAGCGTTCGGCGATCGATTTCCAGAACTGTATCCGCTCATGCAGTGGATTTTCGATCAGCTCGACCTCTTCCTTCAAATCCACAGCGCGCAGCACAAACGGCTCGCCGGAAGCCGTCGGTGCGACCGGTTCCCACTGGAATCCTAAGTCGTCAGCGTTCAGGGTTGGATTGGAGAACCTGGCAAAGTTTGTCCACAGGCGGCACATAAGCGAACGAGCCTGGTCCGCCCTCGAGCCCGGCTCAATTTTTGCCGTATATCCACTGCCACTGAACAGATACGACAGCTCATCAGCATGGGCCGCACCGGGCGTTCCGTCTGGGACGCCAAACACCTTGCGCATCTCATTGAGCTCGGTTTCGTACGAGAAACGATAGAAGTACAGCGGGGTTCTGGAGGGTGTCGAAGAAAACGGCAAGTTTCAAAAGACAAATCTTCCCGCTATTTGACGTTACTTACCCTTGCTGGTACCGTGAATGTAACTCGGCACTAACGTACACCGGGAAGTAGAAACCAACGTCCGCCGCCAGGTCTACCAGGTTGGCAAAACCATCCCGATCGATCGGTCGATCCTGGAAATAGAACTGACGTATCTCTTCCAGCACGGCCGGTACGAAATCACGCGGCACACCCAGATCGAGCGGAAGCGTCATGGCCAGATTGGCCGCCACCTCGTCGAACCGTGCCTGGAGCGATGCATAAAACACCAAACCCTCGGCACTGGTCACACCGTGCATCAGCGGAATCGACGTAGCGTTCGGTTGCTTCAGCAGCTCCTCGCCACGCTGCTTGATGATCGCATCCTCCGAGCTGGCATCCTCCAGGCACGGAATAAAGGGTGACACGAAGTAAATACTCTTCTCCGTCTCCTCGAAAGCTAGTGGCGATTTGGACACCAGATCGTCCACCGAGGCGTGCATCAGCGTTTCTGGATGAAATAAGTCGAAATAGTAGTACAACATTACTCACACTTAGTGATTTTTTCAGTGCCAAACAATTCACGGTCACGGCAGCTTCGACACTTACCCAATACACCCGCATCGTCATCACCTTCATAACCCAGCACGGATGCCAGCTTACGCGCCTTACCCTCCGGCTGATACTGCAGACCCCACGTACACAGCACCGATCCCGACTGACAGATGGCCTTATGGAAGTACTCGCGCGACTTCGGACAAACATAGTGCCAGTTAACGGATGCACTGCCAGCACTCTCACCGAACAACGTCACATTCGAGGGATCACCTCCGAAGCGGGAAATGTTTTCCTTTACCCACTGCAGCGCCAACTGCTGATCCTTCAGACCCTGGTTGCCGTAAATGCCCACCGACGGTAGTGCTAGGAATCCGAGCGGCCCCAGACGATAGTTAAGCGTCACCAGCACCACATCGTGCTGTAGCAGATATTCCGGACCCGTGAAGTCGGAATTACCACTACCCGTGTAGAACCCACCGCCATGGATCCACACCATCACCGGCTTCAGCAATCCGATCTGTTCCTTCGGTGATTGATTCGTGTAGACGTTCAGATACAAACAATCTTCGTTCACGGTGCCACCCAGTGAAAGATACATCACGGCCGGACAGATGCTGCGTTCCTCACCGCAGTCCAGTGGATCCTCGATAAACTTTTCCACCGGAACCGGAGACTTAAACCGGAGCTCACCGACCGGTGGCTGAGCGTACGGAATGCCCTGGTAGGAGAAGTATTCCTTCCCATTCGGGAGCACCTTCTGACGGCCTACTATTTTGCCCGGTGCCAGTTCCACTTCCGCATGGTCCGCAAATACCAACGGTTCACCGTTGGACTCACTACTCGTATCAACAATCACTTGTTGTTCTTCCGATGGAGGCTGAGAAACATAATGTTACATAATGTTCAGATCACTTTGTCATGGCGTATCGCTTTTTTCTGCTATTCATTACAATCCGTCTCACCTGATAAGCGGTGGCCGGTGGCATGAAACCGGAATCGACCACCGGCGGTAGCAGCGGGGTCGTCTTCACGACCGTCGGCGGAACGTAGATCTTGTGGATAACCATCGTGTTCGGAAGTTTGTTCGAAACTGAAGAAAACACACCCAAACCTCCTGGCCTTACACGATCTAAGTTTAAACGTATGCTATCACCACCCAAA
This sequence comes from Anopheles farauti No. 4, assembly GCA_000956215.1. NCBI lineage: Eukaryota > Metazoa > Arthropoda > Insecta > Diptera > Culicidae > Anopheles > Anopheles farauti No. 4. The sequence goes on along the minus strand of JXWZ01005472.1, from coordinate 12,053 downwards.
AGGGAGGAGGGGGAGTTGCACACGTAAAAGATAAGATTGGGGGCTAAAACAAGCTTTAGAAACGAAACAAAAACCATTCATACGTCGCTTTGAAGACTACCGCATGAAAAGGGTAGATGGGTACGATGAGCCGAATGGTTGCTTTAATGGGGAAGTGATTACAGCATTTTAATTTTAGTATGCTCTTACTTATCGATTTAAACATAAGTAAATAATAGGAATTATTTTGTTTTTGTATTGAATGCTGTATTAATAATATTTAACCATAAAAGTCGGAATAACAATACATCTGTCAGTAGCTACAAAATCCATTACACCGCTTTTTAACATTTTTTTTTTTCAGCGCTCTAGGTGGCCCTATAAATTGCAATGCTATCAAAAACGATAAATTTGCTTTATCGTTCACCTTGACACATTCATTATCATGATTATCATGTTATAATAAATCCTTGATACGGATTTGAAGATAATACATCGCGTTTACAACGCGTAAAGGTTAGTTTTTTTGAGCGATCAGAACAGATCACTGAACGTTCAGTTCAGTGGTATCAATTTCAAAGATAACGACTTTGAAGATCAAAGATAACGACATGCTTTTGAAGAATCCCCATCCAAGAAATAAAAAAAACTCACTCATAACTCGCAAATACTACGAACAATTATGAAGTATGAAACTCGGCTTCGCGGTAGATCTCGAGGATTTTATTGTTCTATGTATTTATTTCTTCCACTAACAATTATTGTATTTCATAAACAAATCGCGCCAGAACCCTACACGTTCCGTAAGATGGTTTTGAACCATCGATATTTTACCGCCAATTTCTAACACCGACAGATTTAAGCTTTTTCCCGGTTCCGGTTTCTGCAATGGGGTCCACGCAAGCTCACCATCTTTCTCCACTCGTGGTACTCCCGTTTTGGCAAAGTCAGTCCACATTCGGCACATAGCGTCTCGCAACTTCCAAGCCTCCGTTTCATTCCCGATCGTATCCGTACGAAAGAAGCTCGAACCGAACAGATAGCAAACATCATCCGCGTGGCTGGCACCACGATGTTCCAACGGCACCTTCCACAGCTGGCGAAATTTGTTCAGCTCCGTGTCGGCAGCAAAATTGTAGAAATATATTGGTCTGATTAAAAAAAATACAACAAACAACAGAATTAGTTGTTTAGTAAATATTCGATGGCATGAAAACCACCAACTTCCTACCCTTGCTGATTAGCTAGAAGCATTTCGGCCGTTTGTACGGCCGGAATAAGATAGAAGACGTCCGTAAATATGCGGCTCAATTCAAGTTCCTTCTCCAAACAAACTCCGTCCGTACCGCAATAGAACTGCACTATGCGCTGTGCCACTTCCAAACGTTCCTCCGGTGCTACGTTCAGAGAATCGGGAATGAAACGGCATGGGTCGTCTTTATAGCGTTGTAGATACTGCCGGAAGGTGTTTATTTTATATAGTGCTTCCTCGTTTGTCACACCGATGATCATAGGTTTGATTGTGGTATGCCTTCGTCGCAATAGGTCAAACACGGTTTCAGTTATTATAGGATCGATGGAGTCGGGTCGTTCGATTACCGGGCGAAAAGGATACATAGAATCGAGCGTTTTTTCATGCGGTGTCAGTGCTTCTTTTTGCGATTTCGCCAACAGTTCCGGTTTGACGTTCATGAGTGTTTCTGTAAATTTGAATGAAATGGGGTTTAATTTATCCTTAAATCGTGATGCTTTATGTGGCAGAGAACTCACAAGAACAATAAATTGATATCAAAAGACATAAAGATATCAACGGTTTTTTGTACACCCCCACATAATATTAAAGATTAAACTTACCTAAAACTTCACTATCGGAAGCATCAGCCGGACAGTCAAAATACTCCGCCAATCGTCGGGCTTTACTTTCCGGATCCCTTTGAAACGTAATGGGGCTCGTTGCCACTCCAGACTGGCAGATCACCTTTTGGAACAAAGGGCGCGTAGCTTCGGACAGCGAGTGCAGATGCGCAGACACACCTCCAGCGCTTTCCCCAAAAAGCGTCACATTACCAGCATCCCCGCCGAATCGTCCGATGTGCGCCTGCACCCAACGTAGCGCCATCCGTTGATCCTTCAACCCCATATTGCCATGTATTCCTGCTGACGGCAGGCAAAGAAAACCGGCAGGTCCGAGACGATAGTTAACTGTGACGACAATCACATTCCGTGCAACCAACCGTTCTGGGTTGTAAATCGATGAATCACCGCTCCCGGTACAAAAGGCACCACCGTGAAGCCAAACCATCACCGGCAGTACGGCTGGTGGCGTTTTGGTAGATGCCGGATTTATCGGAGTGTAAACATTCAAAAACAAACAATCTTCCGAAGCGTTCTTCGTATCCGATGGTAGGTAGCTGCTGGCTAGGCTAATCGCTCGTTCCTCGGTACAGTCCAGAATGGTTTGCGAGTGTGCCGTCAGAGGTTGCGGGGAACGGAAACGCAACGGACCGACTGGTGGGACGGCGTACGGAACTCCTCTGAAAATGTAGCATTTGCCCGCATCGTCTGGCAGTCGGGTTATCGTGCCTTTGATCCGACCGGAAGTTAGCTCAACGATGCAACGATCTTCGGCCATTCGATTACAGTTGATTTGCGACACTGAAATGGGAAAGAAGCTGAGTGTTGGGAGGCATTAAAGCAAATAAACGAAGCAATAATACAAAAGCATCGAATACATTCTAAATTTGGAGGTCAGTCACAAAGTCAGACGGTGAGGGCTCGTCAAACAATCACCACCAATAAGCGAGTTCGTTAGCGGGTTAGTTTGCCAAAAACACTGACATGGACAAACACAACCCCGCGCGTAGGCTGCACGCTCAATATTCTGCGCTCTATTCTCTCGCGTTACTCACGCACACACGTACACTAAAAAAACAGTGGCCAACTGAAGATTCGGTTCAAGATACGCCCGGGATGTTCGTCCCATGCATCGCAGTTTGCATTGAGATTCGGTACGATCAACACATCACCATCACCACATCACGACCTACTGCGTTATCAGACGAACAAACCCGTAAAGTGTAATGGCCGAAGGCAAGATAACCGTTTCACTGGCAGCTGGCAACATCGTTGGACGGAAGGGATCGCTTCCGAATGGCACCGATTGCTACGTTTTCAAGGGTATACCGTACGCCCAGCCGCCGGTCGGACAGCTGCGTTTTAAATCGCCGGTCCCACTCACCACCTTACCGGTCGACCCACTCGAATGTTTCACCGACGGACCGAGCAGCTACTCGGATGATGTGCGAATCAAGCGTATGTCCGAGGACTGTCTGTACCTGAACGTGTTCAGTCCCCAGCTGCAGCCGAAAACTCCACTGCCGGTGATGGTGTGGATCCACGGAGGTGGTTTCTACACCGGAACCGGTGATTCAGCCCTGTACGACCCCAAGTATCTTGTGCAGCAGGGTGCGGTGGTTGTGTGCATCAACTATCGGCTCGGGCCGCTGGGTTTTCTGTCGCTCCCATCCGTCGGCATCGAAGGCAACATGGGCCTGAAGGATCAGCGAATGAGCTTACGCTGGGTGCACGAGAATATTGCTCACTTCGGAGGTGACCCATCCAATGTGACCATTTTTGGTGAGAGTGCCGGTGGTGCCTCGGTACAGCTGCACTACCTGAGCGAAGCGTCGCGCCAGTATTTCCACAAAGCGATTGCCCAGAGCGGAACGGCGTACAATGAGTGGGTCTGGCAGCGTGACGCTACTGAACGAGCACGCAAGCTGGCCCACCTGCTCGGTGCATCCGAGACCGATTCTGACGAGCAGGTTCTTGCCACGCTAATGAGCGCTTCCGCTGAAACGATGACCACACTTCAGAATCAAACAATGAGCGAACGTGACCAAACACTGCTCATACGCTTCCCGTTCACTCCCGTGATCGAGCGGGCGGAAGCTGTGGATGCGTTCGTCACCGAGCATCCATCGCGAGCAATCGAAAGGAAGTTCCGGACGGACATTCCACTCCTGCTCGGAAACACCGACGACGAGGGCCTGGTGCTGTGGTCGATGTTGGATGAAAAGCTTCCACTGTACGTGGACGATCCCTCACGGATGATTCCGGGCACGCTGGATGTCAGCAGCGAGGAGGACAAACGGAGCGCGACCGACGCGATCGTACGATTCTTTTTCCCGAACACCACAATTTCGGTGGAAACGATGCGCAACATCACGAATGTGCTGGGTGATAATTTGAACACGTTTGCGGGATACGTAGCGACGGAGCTGCACGCACGGTACCAGAGGTGAGTTCCAGATGTGGTCGAGTCAAGTCAAGTTTAATTGGCTTCAATTGATTCATTTGGGTGTTGTCTCATTCCCCAGTGCACCGCTCTACATGTACGTGTTTTCGTACATGGGCGAGCTGAACAAATATCGCGAAGAGATGAAAATCCCACCAGAATGCGTTGGTGCCGGGCATGCCGATGATTTATACTATCTGTTCAGGTTCGTTTCATTTTTACACGCGTTTTTCAAGCCTATTTCATTACTCATATCCCTATCATAACCGCTTAGCTCATCAATGTTTAACACTGATGCCGTTGGGGATCATACCGATGCGGGCCGGTTCCGCGAATATTGTTGCAACCTGTGGGTCAACTTTGCCCGGTTTGGTAACCCGAACGCAACGCTCGTCAACTGGACACCGGTGGAGCGTGCGATCGGCGACGCCGACAGCTATTACCCGGCCGCCATGAACCTGAAGGACATTGGCGATTGCAAAATGACAACCGAGTTCTTCTTCGAGCGCTTCCAGTTCTGGAAGCAGCTGTTCCACAAGTACAACGGATCGCATCTGCTCCCGGGAGTGAACTAAACTTTTCTTTCATGTCAATTTGTTCTTTTATTAAAACGATTTACCACCATATAAATTCCCCCTTGCCCGATTGCTGGTACAATAAGCGACTTGCTGTGTTAAAGTTTAACTTTGAGAAAGTCTTCGTTCCATCGTCGATAGACGTCACGCCAAAAATCGATTCGCTCCTTGTCCGGATTCATTATCATCTTCGGTTCGGCACTGATATCGAGACACTTGAGCTGGAACGGTACTTTCGCTACACTCGCGGAGACCTTATCGACCGGTTCCCAGTGGCACGGTAGGCTACGATCTTGGGGAGGGGTTGGGTGTCCGTATTTTGCAAAGTTGGTCCAGAGGCGGCACATGAGTTGACGGACACGACCTGCCTCTGTGTCCTGCGTGACATCAAAGTTTGCCATTCTCATCCTGCAATTGAAAGAAAGTAAATAATTCAGCGTTATTAAGCATTACTACTTTAGCGTACTATGTTATCATGAAAAAGAATGGTAAACTTACAGAAACAGATAGGACAGCTCGTCGGCGTGACATGCTCCGGGTATCGTTATCTGCAGCAACCGCTTGTACATGTTCAGCTCGCCATCGTAGCTGAATTGATAGTAGAACATGGGTGATTCCGGTTGGTACCGTGCATGCAGCTCCGCACACGTGTTCGCCAAAATGCCGAAATGATAATCCGTCATTAAATCGGCCAGCTGGTTGACTGTATCTTTCGTTACACCTTGCGAGCCACAGTAGAACTGTTTCACCTCGTTTCCCAGCTGCTCGCTCGCCGGGCTTTCCGGTGAGACGTTTACCGTTCGCGGAATCATCCGTGCCATATCATTATCGTACAGATCGAGCTTCTTCATCGCGTCCATCATCATAATGGACCCTTCGCGATCATTATTACCGAACACGATTGGAATGGCCGGTATTCGTCCCGGCTGCTGCATAGCCACGAAGGGATGCACCGGAACGATCGTGTTCTCGTCGTGCTCTCCTTCCTCTACGACCGGTTTGAACGGCATCGGAAGACCGCGACGTTTTTCATCCGCCGACAGTGTGTTTACCATAAGCCCCATCAGTTCCACCTTGTCCGCGTTCATAAGCGTCTGGTACACTTCATCGTCCGTCTTCGCGTGAGCATTTATCAACCGGGCGAGTGCACGTGTCCGATTGATCGAATCACGCTGCATCACCCACTCCATGACCGAAATGCCACTCTGACAAATTGCCTTGTGGAAGTACTTTTGCGACACGGGTGACAGTAGGTGTAGGTGGACGGACGCCCCACCAGCACTCTCACCGAATAGCGTCACATTCTTCGGATCGCCGTGAAAGTGAGAAATGTTCTGCTGCACCCAGCGAAGCACCATCAGCTGATCCTTAAGCCCGGCATTACCTTCAATGCCATGGCTGGGTAGATGCAAAAATCCGAGCGATCCGAGTCGATAGTTGAGCGTGACCACTATTACCTTCTCCTGGAGCAGGTATTCCGGGGAATAACTAAAAGTAGATCAACCAGTCATTCAGTTTTACTAGATTGAGACGTTGAGTACGGATTTGAGTCTGCCCATACCAATCACTATTGCCACTGCCGAATAAAAAGGCACCACCATGAATAAACACCATCACCGGAAGTGGAGCCGTATCGCACACGGTGTCCAACGAAGGTGTGTACACATTCAGATGTAGGCAGTCCTCCGAACCTTCCGCCTCCAGTGTAAACATATTACGAGAGAAGCACACATCCCGCTCCACACTACAGTCCAGCACCGGGTACGGAAAACGCTCCAGGGCCTGCGGTGCACGGAATCGTAGCTCGCCTACCGGGGGCTTAGCGTAAGGAATGCCACGGAATGCACAAAAAGTGTCCCCATTCGGTAGCTTCTCCTTCACACCGCTCACCGTACCCTGGTGCACCTTAATGTTTACTCGATCGACGTTCCTCATCTGTGAAGGAGCCACACGAATGAACAGAGCAACAACAACAAATTAGTGAGTGTTCCGCAAGTGCAACCAACTACGCACCGTGGCAGCCTATAACTAGTCCACCATTATCAAATACCCGTAAGCAGCTCCCGATAGAGAAAGATGAACAAATGTGCCTAATCATGCACTAGATACGCAACAACTCATAATCAAGCACCACGACCCTCTTTAACCAGCCGTACTGAAGATATGTATGTTAAACCGCACGCAAGTACAAAGTGCAATAATGGATGAGTGGTGGGGGCACCAAAACGCACACGCAATATACTTGCCCATCGAACGTTTGTTGCAAGCGGTACATGTGCCGAACACATAAATTTTGATCCGAACAATCGTGCACACTTTAGCATTATTCTATGGTTTGATTGTAACTTATTCCTAGCTCACACACTTTACAGACAACCCCGGTAGTGAAGGATGCACTCGTTCGGTTTTTTAGTGCCCCTGGATTCCGTATGTTGTTCACGGTAAAATCTATTTAAAATGAAATGCAGCGAGCCTACCAAAAGCAACAATAAACTCAGCACGCAGAGCATCACAGATGTAAACAAACGGCTGTCAAAATGATAAGCAACGTCAGTAGCAACGTTCAAAAGGAGGGGCACGGTTCAAATTGTAAAATTCAAATAAAAATCCGTTACTAATAAATAAAGAACATGCAAAAATAATGATGCACTGTAAAATAAAAATAATCACATCTTGCACATCTGCGGTTTGGAACAATCATAACTCTTTTCACGAGTTGTAGCAACGATTTTGAATGTGTTTTCTATGAGTTGTAGAAGCTGAACAATATTTAATAGAAAAACTGTATCAGCAAAATGTTACTGCACGCATGTTGAATGCAGCTGCTGGATTTCGATCACGAACAGTTCACCTGCGTGTTACCAACAGAAGCGTTTAACAAAAGGTGGTTTAATATCATATAAACCATCCATGATAGACATATCTAGTGCCTTATTGTTCATAGACTCTCGGTAGAGCAAAACGTTCTTGATGCGACCATGTCGTCCGTTTTCAAAATACGATCTGTTTTGCCACTGGTTGGCCGACTCCTGCCTAGTTGTGTACGAAGCGTAAGAAAAGAGTGACTTATCGTCGTGATATTCAATCTCAGCCGCATTCTAATGTTACTCCAGATCACCGACACAAACCGTGTGAGCGTTCGCCTACAGCCTGGAACGGTGTGTGGTGTAGTCGAGAAGCTTTCGGATGGAAACGATTTCTACGCTTTTCGTGGCATACCATATGCGTTTGTCGAAAAGCGTTTTGAACCACCGACACCGGTAACGAAGTATTCTTGCTCCGTCCTAGACTGTAGTGTGGAGAGAGACACTTGTATTGCGAAAAACCCGTTCAACAACCATTGGCAAGGATCGGAGGATTGCTTGCATTTGAATGTGTACACTCCAAAAATGCTCCGACACGGAGATCCACTTCCGGTCATGGTGTTTATTCACGGCGGAGCATTCAAGTATGGAAGCGGCAATAGCGATTGGTAAGTGGCACCATTCCGACCATTAAGATAAAACATCAAATATTTGTTATTCACTGTCATTTGCTAGTTACTCTCCTGAACCCTTGCTTGAGCAGAATGTCGTAGTTGTTACGTTCAACTATCGATTAGGACCACTCGGATTTCTTCATCTCCCATCACAGGGAATCGAAGGTAATGCGGCGCTCAAGGACCAACTGGAGGTTCTACGATGGGTGGCACGAAATATTTCCCACTTCAATGGAGATCCCAGCAATGTGACGCTATTCGGTGAAAGTGCTGGTTCTTTCGCCGTTCATATGCATCTATTATCGCCATTGTCTACCAAGTTGTTTCACAAAGCAATATGTCAAAGTGGTGTGTCGTTGGCAGACACTGCCGTACCGAATGATACAGTCGGCAACACACGACGCCTTGCCCAGCTGATCAACCCAGCGGTATCCACTGATCCAGAGGTTATCCAAACGCTGCGTAGCGCTCCTGCAAAACTGTTGATGGAATTGTGCGATCAAACTCCCACTGAAGAGGAAAAGCGACGTGGTACTCTAATACCCTTCCGGCCGGTTGTGGATGCGTCGGCAAAGGAACCAATGCTGCCGCTACACCCAATCTTAGCGATGAAAACACCCGGCCGCATCCCAGCGATCCCACTCTTGCTTGGCTACAACAATCGTGAAGGAGGGTCCTTTGCTACGAATATAACAAAGTATCCGGAGCGCTATAAGAATGACATGGAACGTTTAATCCCGAGAACGATCGATGTAAGTCAAGGCACACCGGAAGCGCACGAACTCGCACGCCAGATCGAGACCTACTACTACGGGCCGGAAGGCTATTCACCGCGCAAAATCAATGAATCTATTGACCTAATGACTGATTTTTGTGTAATGATCGCGATACGAATCGTGGCGGAGATGCACGCACGCTATCAGCACCGATCGCCATTATTTTTCTATCGCTTCGAGTACGATGGCATGCTGAACCTGTACAAGAAGCTTCTTGCGTTTCCTGTTTCCGGAGCATACCATGCCGATGAGCTGGGCTACTTGTTTCGGTGAGTATAGACTGGTTTCTTGACGATACTTAAAGATCGTTCATTTACGTGAACATTCTCTAGGATGCGCATGATACCCAAAGAAGTGTTACGACACTCAGTAGAGGCACGTGTCAGGCGCTACATGACCCGCATGTGGACCAACTTTGCCCGGTACGGTCACCCAACGCCACCACACGATTTATCGCTCAACTTTCGCTGGTCCGCGGTGCCTCCGATGGAACCCAATTCGACGGCACCATTTCGTTTGCCGTATCTGCGCATCAATGGCGAACCAGAGATGTCACTCGATCCGGATCGGGAGAAGAATGAGTTTTGGCGTAAAATCTACGATGACCACAATGGTGGATTCCGGAATCCGATATCTAAGCTTTAGTCTAAGCTTTGGAATAGACGATTTAATGAAGGACATTCGATTCTCTTCAAAAATACGAAAATTTCGTGTCCTGAGGAGTTTTTTCTTTCTTCGACAACCTTTATAATATTGCCAAATACTTGAAGAGATTTGTATGTAGTAGGCGGTGGAATTCCTGCTACTCCCCATTCCAGCACTAAGCTTATCAGCAATTTGTCGCTTTCTCGCACCACCGAAAAACAATTATCTACTCAACAAACCAATTTTGGGCATGTCAAACAAACCAACCCGGGGTCGCATCGACTCCGGTGCCCGCCAAATCTGTTCGCGGTCAAGTGCACCCTTCACGGTCCAGTTGGTGCTAGCTCGCAACGCCACTTATCAGTACGAACTACCACTACCCTGCGTGCTCCACCATTGGCCTACATTTGTATGGAGTGCAAAAGCAAACGCAAACACAGGGTAGACAGTCGCTTTGCAGTGGTGCTCTTTATCAATGTTTATTTATTTCATCCCAACCTCCCACTATTCGCTCGAATGCTAGAATTCGCTATTGGGTGCAGTTCCGTGGTGCTTTGCATTGAAGGATTTAACGTTGCAGTTTGTGATATCGTTTGCTGCAAACTCCACTGGTATGGGTATTGTTTTAACGCTGGTGATGGCACAAAAACTAATCGCGACCAAATTTGTGCGTATTGACCGGCTTGTCAACGCGCACGATTCGCTCACCGACCACAAAATATCCCTCGTACTCCACCACCTCCGGCGTGGTGTCGATGTGATAGTGTCCTCCATGGCCGTGCGTTGAAAAACTGTGGAAATGCTGCAGTCGTAGATCCAGATCGCACTCGTTCGTCACGAGCGTACCGACGTTAATTAGTGGGGCCGGCATGTCGAAAAAGTTGAGCCACTCGTTCAACTCTTCCTCCGTGTTGATGGGTGTCTTGGAGAATGGTGACATGACGTGCTGCTTCGCCTTACCCGACTGCAGCAAAAATACGCCTCCCATGCCGACCGTTCGCTCACCGTACCGATCTTCGAGACAGGTTCGAATGCTAGCGATAAAATCCTTGTTGCCCGTACGTCGCTTACAGCTCACTTTCAGCACCGGACCAGGATTACCCTCAGAGACGAGCAGATTTGCCAGCAGCGCACAGCGTGTGTCCGTGTTCGGGATCTTGCGCACGATCACCTCACCTTTCGCGTTCACCATCGCCAGGTGGCTTTCGCTTACGACCGTTCCGGGAGGCGTGTATCGTAGATTGTACATACCCTCGCAGTTGGAATCAACTAGCGGGAAAGGACCGGCACCGGCACCGATCGCAATAAAAGCCTTCCCGTCATCGTGCAGTGCCCGTTTGGCGACGGACACTACATCGTAGAGCTTCGTCTCATCAACCGTGGGCAAAAGGAAGGGCGGTCCACCAATTTCTATCAACGCCGGACTACCATTCAAACCTGGCATGCGGAAAATGGAGGAAAAAAGAACAACAAATTGCAAATGAAGTACCGAGATCGTTGTCAACAGCCTTTTTATATAAACTGTTATATAAAAGTAAGTTTTTTGCTGAACAAAGCACTACAAAGTGCTAGATTTGTTCAAACTTTTTTTAAATGAATTCATGAAAAATAATCTAAAAATTTTATACTAAACCACGCACTAGATGCTCGAGTACAATAATGAAGATATTATCTGTTTTTGATTATCATCGACTTATTTATGTACAAAGTCAGCTAAATTGAAACGATTTGAACGAAAAAAAAAATTTATATAAGCACAGTTCTCTTGTAATCGTACTTGTATTAAAATCGCGCAAATGAGTGCGCAAAAGCAGGAGTATTCACTCCCTTTTGTTCCGTCATACCTGTACCAGCAAGATGGAAAGGAGCTTTGCTCAAATCCGGACAATCCACAACCTCCACATTCACCGTGGCAAAGCATGTCTTCAGTCCGCTGGCAAGCACTAAAACGAAACGAATACGAATAAAATTTTCATTCACATTAGCATGCCCTTTCGTGCCATGGCAGCAACTTACCATCACGAATCTCCACCAGCGACGGTGTATGTAGGGGTTTCTCTTCGAACAGCAGACGAGACGTATCGAGGCTCTCCATGTTGAAGTATTAACGCTGTTGCGACTGCGTTGTACAACCGATCACCAACGAATGACCCCCTTGCGTGCCGGTTCGAGTGTCTCAAGCTCGTGGTAGGGAAAGGAATCGCGATCACGAGATTTTTTTTGTTTTGTTTTCATTCGTTCGCTTCCTATTTGCCGATGACCTGGCGACGACATTGGCGTACACCCGTTGGACCCCGTTCGCC
>JXWZ01005469.1:0-16311 GCA_000956215.1 Anopheles farauti No. 4 | reverse complement strand
CCCTACATGCTGCCCCTGTCGTGTTCCAGCCGAGATAACTGCCACGCCGTGAGGCTTAAAGCAAGAACAGCATAAAAAAAAGGGCGAAACGGGGTTTGGGGGCGAAAAATGATGTCTCCGGCTATGAACCGGGCTCGGATGTTCATTTTGCTCCGATGGTGGATGTGGTGGAAGCAAAACTTTAAGCAATATTTTCCAATTTCCCTGTCCGTGGCAGGTCCGGTCCGTGCGCGATACGACTACACTGACGAGCGGCACTGTCTGATGAGTCGCTCCACAAACAGACACACACACACAGACAGACACCGGACATACAGCGAGACGGACATGCCCGGACAGTGGATGGTACCGAGTTCACGATGCACCATTGGTTTGGTAGGAGAGTTGGTAGAAGAGACCGTTGGATGGATGAGTTCAGGAAATGGGACAGCCCAGCAGCAGCAGCAGCAGCAGCAGCAGAGATCGGACCATCAAGGATATCGGACACGAGCACGCGCTGCCGTGCATATGTACAGTACTGCACACATAAACACACACACAAACACACACATATGTATGCACACGGTACGGTCGACGGCAAATGACCGCGATACGGGCACAAAACGACGCAACTTGTAATATCCATTTCAATGTAATTTCACACTTGTCTTCATAGGGATAAAATGCGGAAAAAGCTTTTTGCAATTTGCTCGACCCATCCAACCGGGTATGTTGGATGGGGTTTGTGCTGTGTTGTGCGGGTTGCGCGGCAGGAGACACATCCGTTTCATTTATTTGATGCCCCTTGCTGCCTGCTTCCCCGGCAGCCGACCGGATCGGCGCAGAAGTTAGCCAGCAGCTAACGATGGACGATGTGAAAACATCGGAAGCAAAATTCACCACAGAAAGGGCACGAGCAGAAAAAAGTAGCACGAATAAAAAAAAAACACGCACACACACACAGAAAAGGACGGGTTACAGAGCAGAGCGGTCGGAGCGGACAGATTTTTGCTGCGGATTTTTTTTTTATCCGTTTCCGTAGTGCGCCCCGTCGGTCGAAATTTCAGGCACTCGCCTGGTCACGGGGGCTCTTTAAAGATGCTATCGGATGGTTTTCCTTCCACGGCACACTGCGACCGAAAAATCCGGTACATAAACAATTTTATGTGTTCCCGCAGCGCACGGTGGTCTAAAGGGGGTTCAAACGACTTTATGGAATAGATTTGTTGAATACGTTCACTCATTGAACGTATATATCATTAGAATCTTCGAATCTTGACTGATCTTACAGGCTTACAACATAGTGCTCAATCGTGATTAGTTGTAAATGTCAGCGTCACCACTCGTCCGAAAAATCTAATGTCTGCCTTTTGTCCTGACCAGGACCCACTGTGCTGCTGCGCCACATGTGCTGACCGTGTAGTGTGCGGTGCCGTTTAAAGGGTTTAAAAGGGGACACATCTCTCTTTTTCTCGAACACACACAAAAAAAGGATTCCCTCGTGAAATTGTCTGTTTTGTGGGTGAAAAGCTTTACGTGCTTTTTTTTCCTCACTTCTATCCCACGGTTTCCGGTTCAAGCGAGACCAGATCGGACCGACGAGATTATTTTGCTTTAATTAATTTCGCTATTATTTTAACCTCCATTAGCACCAGCGGGGTGGTGGTAGTGGTGGTGAGCCGGGCTGGTCCCTCCGGTTCGTGGTTCGTGTTTGTGTTCTGCTGCGTTTTTTTTTTCTTTCGATTATTTTCCTTCGTTCTTCACGGTGAGCTTTCCCTTGAAGCGCGACGGGGTTTTTCCACTTTCCCGCAGCTGCCGGAGTGCAGCACCGGAACGGAGATGTTCGATCATGAAATCTGCAAAGAGCATAACAATGTGCTTCTAATTAAATGTGTGAGAAGACTTATGTTTTTCATGCTGATTGAGATTTGTTTCTCCACCAAATGCCTCCCACCATCTTGAACACCGAGTATTGTTGCTGTAGATTTATGTACTAGAACGCTACTATCGAAACCTGTTGAAGAGCATAATTTTGCTTCTTCGTTTCGTTCTCTTTTAAGGTTTGATCGGTGGAAATTCTATTACGCCATCAGCAGCAGCAGCAGCAGCAACGAGCTGAAATTCCTTTCACCCGAAGGATTCGCCTCGTTGAACCGGGATCCTAATCCCGGGCTCTTCCCGAGGAAGACCGTGAACGAACGAACTCGGCCGGCTGGTTATTGCAGACGATATTCAAACATCTTCAGATTGTTATATTATCCGGTTTAATGAATTTATTTAAGTATCATTATGCAGTGCTCTGCGGTCGGCCGACAAAACTGGCCCGGCTGGCGAGTATCCCCAGTGGGCAAAGGTGTTACCGTGTGCCCCATCGTCCTGGACGATACTAATCAGCACACGGATGCTGTCCCGGATGCGCAGCAGGGAAAGTTCCTATCAGACTCCTGTTCAGAACGTGCCAAGGATCCTATTGTTAAGTTATACTGTATCCTACCGGACGCGCCATCTCTTTCTATCATAGCTATCCCATCCAAGAAAGCATTGAAGGGCCTGTGCGGTACGGTTCTTCTACAACAGCCTACTAGGCCAGCGCAAAGTGAATATTCAATAGCCAACCAGGCGTGTTGGTGTGTGTTTGTGCTTGTTGCAGGTTCAATTACGGCTCCTTCAACTTTCCTCAATCGGTCCTCACATCGTTGCATGTGCACGCAGTTGCTTGGGCTTGAATTAAATCTCAATTACCAGACACGCGTTACAAATCGTATTAGGCATTGTAACTAGATACGAGGTGCATGCCGGCACAGGTATGCATACATATATACATGGTTACCATTTCATACGACGATGGAGCGGCAGCGCCGGAATTGCACCAATTGATGCGTGCAGATTTTGGAGCTTGATGCATTGTGCGTTAAAAGTAAAAGTCAAAATTTGATTCCAACATAATTGATAAAATTGGCAACTAAACTAAAACATTCAGCACAGAAATAAAAACCAAAATAATGTTTAAACCAAGATTCGTAGATACAATAATAACCATTTTTAATAACTTTCACGATCAGATTCGCTTTTAAGAATGCATTTAGTAATAATTTATTTATTTATATATTTATTTAGGGAAGTTACGGCCTGGCCGCATTGCTTAAATTAAGTCATAAATGAAAAGGAAAAAATATGTACGAGTTTTAGGAAACCATTAATGAGTAAATTTAAATGTGTTTTAGTATTGGTATGTTGGTGGTTTAAATTTAATTAATATTCTACTATCCATTATGTGAAGCTTGGTATGAAGCCTATGGCCTATGAAGTAATAAGATGGTCATCCTTTGCGCGACCTGAATTCACTGTGCATTCACGAACAAAACGATGGAACCGTTTTCATCGAGACCGATCTAGCGGTCAAGCGAGAAACGACGATAGCATTACGTATTTCGATAGTAGTTGGATTGTATGTAGTCTTTGATGTTGCTCACGGTGTGTGCGAGAGCATGTTGAAGCGGGCCGAAATTTCCATGCCTCCAAAACAGGTCACCGTGCAAGCAGGATCGGAATGCATTAGGCATTAAATGAAATAAAAGCGAAAGCACGCATTACACACGGCTTCAGGTAGCTTCGCTTAAAGCGTCGCGTTGTCGTGCGTTGTGTTCATGTTTAATCAGTGTTTGTGCACGGATTATTGTTTATTCCTATCCATTCGCTTCGGTCGGTCGCTGCGCTGGTGGCGGGCGCAGCAGCAGCAGCAGCAGTGAGCGCCAGGGAGGTTGGCTGTCATTTGGGTAAAAGCACGTAATTGGATTGTTTTAGACACGGCCCGCTATGCCCGGCATGCGCGCTAAATGTGAAATGATGTACAATTCGAGAAGCACATGCATTACGCTTTGTTGCTGAACGGGCAGAGATAAAAACAGGACAAAAAAAACATATTTTTTTCATAGGGGGATCAAAGAAGGAACCAAGCAACAAAATTAAAAGGAAAACAAAGCAATGTTGTATCGTAAATGGACGTACAACATAGAACAAATTGTGTACAGGGGTGTGTTTGAAACGCGAGATAACGAAAGATTAATCCCGAAACCACCCGAAAACAACACGCCATTCAGAGTCAATGGCGTTTCGGGGATGCCGGCCGCTGTCACCTGCAAAAGTTAATCATCGCATAATCCGGCCAGATTTGTTTGATTGTTTCGTTCGCGAACGTTTCGTGGTGAGCGACTGTGAAGTATTTTTTTTTCACTTTGTATCCGTATTTGTTTGCAACAGCGATTCGATGCCGGTACCGTCAAATCCATTCTTAAAGGTGATCATGGTGATGTTTATATCTGATGGCGTTGCACGAACGGAGTTATACGACCGAGGGAGAAAGGTCATTGAGTAATCCATAGGTTTTTGAACATACTGAACCTGACGCGTGGTAAGCATAACGTTTCCCTGTACACGAGCGCTTTTGCCTACGAATGATGAAGTCGGATGATGCATTACCTGCAAAAATGAAAAAAAAAATAATATTTTTTATATTAGACTCATTTTGATTCATTAATGAATAATTGAAATTTCGTGATTCATGAAGCAAAGATTCATTACGTTTTTTTACGATTTTTGTGCATTGAAGCGACAAATAAATGTATCAAAATTCGTATCAAAATAAATAAATTTACAGCAGAAATATGAAGAAAATTTTTAAAGAAATATACAAAGTAATAAGAAGTATGATTTCTTTCAAAACTCATAACCCTGATCCCTGATCATCCCTGTCCCAGTGTCCATTTTCCCTGGGCTGTGAAACTAAACAGCGAAATTCCAATTTTTTCATTCAAAACTCTACCACCGACGGTGTTACCATGTTGCTTTCACGTAGACAAAAAAAAATTAAATTAATTCCGCCCTACCAAATCCCAACGAATATTGTTCTAAATCATGTCAATAGCAGCATAATTGTGTCGGTGTCTAACACACCACAGCCAGTGGATGCTCTTCCTGTCTACCTTGAGGTTGCACCAGCGGTACGGTATGAAAAATGAAAAACTTGATAAGTTGAACCATCCCAGAAGCCACGAAAGCGCCGGTTGCATCGTTTTCACTGCCTCGGTATGCACCCACTGCTGCCGCAAGATGCATACGTACAGCCGCATATACGATTAATTGTGGGTCCCATAAATTACCCCAGAACATGCCAATTGACACGCCTCTCCTCTGGTGAGGTCGTCCGGATGAAAATGCTTGCTTCGCTACCCATTGTTGCGACCTCAGCGGCAGCCGCCCACGTGGCACGTATTAGGCCCCGACCCGGACCGCTCGGGCAAGATGGTTTCGGAGATGCCAACACGATAAACGATGTGGAAAAGTTGTGAAAATAATAGCCCCAGCCGATGCCCAGCCCGCAAACCGGGCTCGGAACGGATCGAGAGGACGAGACGGCGCTCTAACGTCGGTTGACCGGCAAGACCAGATTTGCGTCACTGACCCCGTACGGGCTTTCACTGCGGGTTGGGAAAAACTGAAAGTGTTGGTAACGGGCGGCGCAAGCGAACTCAACCACATAAAATAATAAACCGCAACCCTCATGCAATGGAAATTGAATGGGTGCTCCGGGCAGCACAGATTGACCCGCCTGCGCGATAAGAAAGTACATCCCTTTTTTTTTTGTACGCTTTCCTTTTTTCATCGGCCACAGCACAGGGCAGGAACATTTTACGATCAGCCAATGGCTCTGCCTACCGCACCGAGGCTTCATTAGGAGGTTTCGCCCGGTGAACCTTCTTGCACGCAGTTTTTCTTCGCAGCGAAAGAAACGCTACATCTACGAAGAAAACAAGCGTCGGTGGTTCATTATTGAAATGCAGAAAGAAAAAAAAATCTGGTGAAGCGTAAAAAAAATCACAAAAGAAAACACTGAAATAATAGATTTTTGTTCGTTCGTTTTTTTTGCTACCTCTGGTTAGCGTTTTTATATATTCTCCAAGCCTCCATGGCTTGCGATGGTCGGGATCGAAGGGGGAGATATTGAGGTATGTTTATTAACCTACCATGGTTGGATGTTTGAAATTATGTTCAAAAAGATGCTTCGCCTTCGACAATAAATTTGCCGTAAGGTATAGATTCACATAATAAGGTATGAAAAAAGCAGGCAAGTTGCGTTGGAGGTGGATGCAAACTGCTTGCTTTGCCTCGCACAACAGCCACCCGCGTGAAGCGTTGCCAGGGAGATAAGATAAACTTAGAAAAGGCCATTGTAATTCCATTCCGTTTAGATAAAATGAGGCTATGAAAAAAGCCTGTTCATGAATAACATGTTTCTAAAGGATATGTTTTGGTTCATTGATAATTTCTCCCGAGAACATCGGTGCTTTTGTTAGCCAAGAAAATAGCCCGAATTTGCCCGAAAAACTTGTGATCATTATAAATTCTTGTCGTCGACTTTTTCTGGCAAACAATGACGGTAATTGGTCGGGTATTATTACGATTATCATCGTTTCCGTGTTGAGTTTTGCTTCGAAAATGTTGCTATAATCATCACATAAGCTGTACAACTAGTAAAGAACTTGCTAATTGTCTTGACACACCAGGCGCCTCCACCCAAGATAGCAGTACATTTATTCTAACATTTAACATATATTTTCGTTTTTAAAACACAAGACTTCCAAGTGTTTATGAGTCGTTTGTTTGTAATTTGTTTGGGTTCAAAAAATATGCTTTACAATTTTTTTCAAATAAATTTATCATTAAAATTTCCACCTAAATGTAAAGTATTGTTTATTGCAGTCCAGACAATTTTACAAATTTTGAATGTAAATATTAAATTGCAAGTTTTGACATCCATCCTTGCGCTTAAAATCCATCCAATATATTTAAAACTCTTCCAATATATTTTATGAATCTTCGGAGTGAACTCGAATGTTTATTACCAAGCAAAATTCAAATCATCATTTCGATACGTCCATCGGATATGGTAGGAAATGGAAAAGGCAAATCGTTTTCAAATGTAAACTTCCAAGAAGCTTAATCAGCAAGGTATAGTAATTAAAATTGCAAACCAACGACAGCCATTTTTCTGCTAAATTGTTCATTGGAACAAAAGCGAATCTCTCGCTTAAAAGAACGCAAAAGTACAAACGAAAACTAGGTTAGACTTAGTATAATTGTCTATTAAATCGTTCCGATCCAATTAAACCCGGCTCGCACATTCTACCGCGACCTTCAAACGAAAGTGCTCGGCTAGCTCAACGAATGAAACCAGTAAGGCAGAAACAAAAAAAAATAAAACCCCTTCAGACCACGATTTGTGCAATCGAAAAACGCAATGCAAAAGCACCACACACGGTGGGTAGAATGATTGAAGAACTTTCTCCCGTTCGTAGATGTTTTATTGGAGCAACTGCTTCCCCGGTTCGGTCCCTAGCGGATGCGACCGTGGGAGACGAGCGAGATAAAATTAGATTCCTCGGTTTACCGTTTGAGCGATTGGTGAAATGAGTTTCCTACCCGAGGATATTTGCACCAATCGATGTCATTTCGTTCATTCATCAATCCCACCATTGTCTTCCGGCACCGGGGAAGGCGAACCCGCTGACAACAAGGACAATGACAACGACGCCCGCTCGGGTGGTTTTTATTGATCCGTCTTCCGCTGGGCTGCGTGGACCCTTCCCTCCCCCTTAATGCGTGTTACGCTATGCGACTCGGTTCCGCTGAACCGAGGGCCGAGATGCCGACATTTTCCGGTTTCCCAATCAGTAACATCCGGGCTCCGGGGACGGTTGGTGCTGGGCCGGTCCGCACCCTTACCACAATTAATCATTGCTGCGATGAAATTGCTGCGAAATTGTTTTTTTACGGCACATTTCATCGCATCGTTCCTTCTTTCGTGAGCGAGCATAATTTTTGGGGATACCGGGTAGTTCGGTTTTTACTTTTTGCGTTGTTTTTCGGTTTTTCGAAACGATAGTACAAAAAAAAAATACAACCAAAAGCAAACACCCACCAGGAAACGGGCAACACATTACCAATTCCTGCGTGACGGATGAGCAGGTAATTAATCGTGCTTTCCTAGCCACTATTATTGGGTTGCAAATTCTTACGAATTACTTTGCGGTAAGACCCGACGGGTCTAACTTTGTTTTATCTGCACATCCGAGCACTTTAAGCGGCCTTCCGGCGGTACCATCTCGTGCTTTCCCGCATCAGATCACGCCATACGGTACGACGCTTTTTATTGACCGCACATTTCGATGGTTTCACCCGAGCGGTGTTGGGTTCTGATACTCTGTTGCCGGTGGTACAAAAAAAAAAACCTTGTACAAAACCCACCCTCAACAACGGTTGACCGAAAAACGGGAAGCTAAATCCTTTCCGATACCATCCATCACCGATGGTTCGCATGTCTGTCCGTCCCCCACTGCGTCCCACCCGGTGGCATGGCGGGGACTGGAAATTTATGCTCACTTTTATCACGCTTCATGTGACAACATGCGTCCGCACCGATAGGAACATGGTCCCTTTCGGGGCTTTCTCGGCTCCGTTCCCAGGATACGGACGGTGGTTTTGTTTTGACTAGGCTATCGTGTGGTCGATCCCCGACAAGCCGGGCGCCGGGTCTGTCTCCAATTTCCGATTCCCGAAACAAGATAAACGGCGTGTCGGTTTTCGACGCTGGCAGCTAGCGAACCGGACCCGCCACGACTCTCGTCGGTGGTGTTTGCACGTTCGATTTGGATTGTAAAATTTGGCGTTTGATTTGCACAAATTGAATATTACTCTGGGTCGTGTTCCGGTCGTTTGATTGATCAACCGGCAAACGAGTTGTGGGGATCGATACGAGCGAACGTACCACGCCGTGCTGGCCAATGTTACGCATCGTTAATTGCAGGGATACGCACTCACACAAAACGCATCACCACCTGGGCATATCAAGCGATCAGTTCGATAATTAGTTGTGATTAGATACCGTGGGTTGGATGTGTTTTCGTAACGAATCATTATTTATTAACTCAATGGTTGTGGGCTGGATGGGAAATTTTCGCAACGCTTATGTTCACAGCTATAGGGTAAGTAGTGTTTGCGATGATCAACAGGGGTATAATTGTATCGATGGCAATGGATTGGATAAGTAAATTATGCAGATATTAAAAAATCGATTCCCAGGCCCGATCTAACAGTTGTTGCCTTCACTTTTTTATAGAGGGGAAAATATTAAAAAACGAACGTTACTATAAAATTACAATACACACAGAAAATATCTTTAAGTACTTGGATGAAATTGTTTCAAATAATTTCAAAGAATTGTTTCAAAGAATAAATAAACAGTATGAAATGTTTCACTCATTGCATAAATTTAGGCGCTTACACGTTCAATCAGATAAGTTAGATCAATATGTGTGCTCAAGTGCTCAGCATTTTTTTTTCCTTAATTTTGAGACTTGATTTTTTTTTATTAAACATTTAAATTCACATCGGTTGTTGTAGGCAAAAGCTGAAGATCGTGTTATAATCAAAGGAAAGCATTTAATTGCTATGTTCATTTCCTTTCGCTTGAATAAATCAGAACATGTTGATGTTCAACTACAAACAACACGTTTCGCTCAAAGCAAATCATACACATGCCATCAATTTCATCACATCTCAAACACAGACCCCGACAAAATAATCAAAATACACGCATAGACACGCACACACACACACTCCAATCCAATAAATTCATCACGTTTATTAATTTCGAGTCGAATAAATCCCATCACACGCCTTTCAGCCGCAGTGTGGCAAGCTAAGCGAACTTCACTACAACGGAACCAGCTTTCCTTTGCCCACGTATCAAACGGTGTTGATTTCTATTAGTGAAGAAAATTCGCTCCCACACCGCAACTCCCCTGACGTCAGTGGGGAAACTTTGCCCGGCACCGCGAGCGTCCGCAGGAATGAACAAAAATCGAGGAGGTAAATTTCAACCCACTCCATGGGGCGCGCTGCTGGCAAGCTGGAAAGTTCATCAATTGCACTCGCACAGTTCGCACACATACACACACGTGAACCAGTCGGAACTGACCACGTAGCATAACCGCAAAAGCAGCAAACAGCCAAAGCATTCGCTCTCGCGCCGGGATGCCACCGCCGAAAAGTGTTTTCCTTTAATCAATCGATCACGGCAGTGGCGAAGGTAGTTATGGAGGGAGAAAAGTGGCGTGCATGCAGCGAAACTCGAGACGGCCACGTCATCACCATCATCGTTCGGTGGATGAGCTCACGAGGAACTGTTTGTTTTTTTTTTTGCGTTGTTCCATTCCAATCCCAAGCCAATAAGAGTGGCATCTCACGATTTTCATTTCCGGTGCTGCCTGCTGCCGTTTGCTTCAATTATGAAAGTTGCCAGGATTTGTTGCTTTCCGTTGGCCGTGGCCGTAGTACCGTGCACCGTATGCTGCACACGGTTGTGTGCCACGACGGGACGTACGTGCAATATCTGTGGGGCTATGGCTATGAAATAGCTGTCTGCCAATCAATGATGTTTCGGGCACCGAGCACGATGAACCAAAAGGACGATGCCCGATCGGGGGCGAGGTTCTTTAGATGTTGGTAGTTTTCGGGAAGATTATGGGTGAAGATCGCGTCAGCCGATTTTAATCTTTTGGGAAGTTTTCGGAAGGAATTTAAAAAATTATTTAAATTTATTTTATTTTGGAAGAAGTTTAATCCGAGCCACACAAGGATCTTGTAGCATTTTCCGAATAATCAGTAGATAATCCTTTACTTGTTGCACCCTAAATTTCCAATTTTTAGCAAAACAAAAGCAGTAAGTTTCCAAAATTTTAGTGAAACAAACATTTGTTTAGATATCTTGTTATTTTCTTATTAATAAAATATCATAGCTAGTAACAGCTAGTAATGTTGGAAAATTAAACTAATAAATTGAGCCGAAAGAAAAGCCGAGGTAAATGGTACTAAAATTTAACACCAAACTTTACATAAAGTTAAACAATAAAACTTTTATTGCAACAAAATTTTCTAAAACCTTCATATTTTTAATGATAAAGTTATGTATACTATTTACTAAATAGCCTATCGTTTAGTTTTATTTATTTTTGATCCAAGGAATGACCTGTGAAATGGTCTATTAAAATGTCATAATAACTTATGAAGGAAGTGTTCAAAAACTACCCAGCACTAGCGCAGAGAAACATATTTTCTAAGAAATTTTCTCGAAAACATGTCTTCTTCAGAAAACATCCATATGGTTTACACAATGAGTCCTGAAATTAGAATCAGCAAACGATTTTCTCCGCAACAGAAACCGAAGCGAAATGAAGCCAAAAGCGAGCGTAAACCGAGCGGAAAAAATTGTGGTTTCTTTCAAAAGTGTTGACATCAGGATACTTTTGAAGAACGATACGATGCGGTTACCCACCAACCAGCCGCACCTGCACAATCCCCCCCCCCATGTAACACACACTTACACTTGGAAGGTAAACCCGGAACGACCGCCAACACGTCCCGCATTGAGCTGCTGAAATGGCCTCGTTCGCCCCGGACGACGTGGGGTGGACGAGTGCATCGGAATCGAATCGAGAATTATTCCCGCTCTGCCGCTGACAGTGGCAGGAAATAGATTTGGTGCTATTGATAAAAGTTTATGAAACTGTTTATAGAATCCTACCGCGAGGGATCAGAGCGTGCGACCCATGCTGAGCGAGCGAGTGAACCACAATTTCCGTCCGACAATTTTACAAAACGTCCGTCGTTGGCGTCGTTTGCAAAAAAAAAAAAATGAAGTAGAAAGAACGCTTTGAAGACGCTGCCACGTTCGCTGTGTGCAGCCATTTTTCCGTTAATAAATTGTGCAGACGACGTTCCGGTGCCGACGACCGTAGGCTCGGTGTAAACCGAAGCACTCAGCTGCTGTCCGTTTGGGGGTTTGGGGATCGGGGGGATAATATTTTACCCCCATTGCCGTCCGTTGCCGCCCCGAGGTATACCTAACGAATCTTGGTCTTGGCTTGGTCGAACTGGTCGCGCTGGTCGGTTTGTTAGCCGGATAGCATTAAGATGCTGTGTGCAGACGTAACCGCACTAGCAGCGCATCCGTGTAGTTGGACGTTGCTTCACGTCACGCGGGGACTATTTTATGCCGTTTGGTGTTTCCACCAGCGAACGAAGAAACCAGAGTGGGGGGAAAATGAAGGGAAAAAAGGATACGAAAACTCGCTCGCATTCGACGAGACAGCCTGTCTCGGTTTTCAGCTGGAATCCCGTTTCCCAGCGTTGGAAGAAACTTTCGTTGGCAGCGATACTAGCCGGGCGTAAAAGGATGCTTCCCGGCTGCAGTCGCACGAAACGCCGGCGGATCGGTTGGGGAGCGGGGCGTCTGCTCGCCTGCTGTGCTGGCGTGGATGTGAGGCGTGCTGTGTGGCCACACCTCCTCGCCCCGGGGCGCTCCCCGGACCGTTTCGCGCATCTCATGAATTTCAACTTCTTGAACCTCGTAAGCTCGTTTCGATCCTTCCGGTGTATCGCTCCCGCTCGTGATTCACTGCTCGTTGAAAGCTGCTGTGCAGAACAATTTTTCATTAAATATTAAAGCCGGCGCAGGGTACCGATGCCGATGTCGATGCCATAAAACTACACCAAACTTCGAGAAGTTCCCGCTCGCCGACGGCTCCGAGCAAACGCAACAGAGTGCGGAAAATTAATTAATATGCTTCCGTGAAAGTGTGTTGTGTTTTGCTTGCCTGCTGCGGACAACGGGTGTGCAAGGAGGCGTCGGTGCCACCGATTGGTGCAGTTGACAGCTCTCGTGACAGCTCGTGTCGGTTTTATTTAAGCGCCCGTTAAAGCAGGCGTTGACGGGTGCCAGGGCGTTTCAGCACCATGTTTACGGGTGTTTGATTGTTTTGAAATCTCTTTTTTGTTAGCCATCTTCTCATATCCATCTTTCTAACCTGGGTTAAGTACAAAGTTGCAAAGGTAAAAAATCATTTGTTTGTTTTCACTCGAAGTTGTTTTTTTTTTTCGTTCAGAAAGGAAGCAACACTTATTCTTTATCAACACTATGTCCAAGCTTAATGATTCTTACAAACCCAAAAAATTGGGCATAAAATGGGCATTATTTATACGAATGGAATTGAACTTTTAAAGCTGCATTACTTTCTTTACAATTTGAATAAAGAGTACGCATCGAATTCGATACAAAGCTCAACGAAAAAAAAGATTTTAATTGGTTTCACCAACGAGCTTATGTGTTCCAAGGGAAACCTATCAAGTTTGCCATCATATAGCTTGAAAACAAAATAATAACGAAATTGGCTTACGCTACAAGGTTGGCGTAAGTAATCACCATTTGAACTCGGTGGAACCTCCAGCAACGGTTTAGTTAACCTCTGACATTGATTGGTCAACAGCACAACAGGATCACACGGTTCTTAATCCCTTCTGGAAACAACGCACGCTCACACACACACACACCAACCCTTGTCCGGTGGAGAAAGCGAATTTCCTTGCTAATAAAAAGCATTCTATACCATCGTCACCCTTTTCCAGTCACCGGCAAACCCATAGACGCATAGGAGGTTTCGTTCACCGAGCTCCCACAAAATACGGTTTCCTTCGAATCGGTTGAGAATAAAAACAGGACACACGCAGCCTTTTTACACACACACACACACACACACGCCGCCTTACCCTGGAAAACAACTAAACAACGGAGATATAAATAAGCGGACTGGAGAAAACCCTATAGGACAAGTTTCTAGTAAGCTTTTCTGCCCATTTGTTCCACAGAATCCCCCGGAAAACCCCCGTGCAAGCGGTGCCTAAAAGGACATTCTACGAATGAAACTGTATGTGTGCGGTTTTTAAGCTATTTTCGTCCGTTTGGCAGTCCCCTTTTCATTTCGGGGTTGGTCTTTTTATTTCTATCTATTATTCAATTTTAAACCACAACGACTAACTTTTGGTCGCTCTCGGTGCGGGTGGCCGGCAAGGACCCACCCTTCGGAATGCCGTCGCTGTGGAGTACGGTTCGGTCCCATAGCATCAGGTCCACCATATCCAGATCTTTCAGCCCGGCCGCAGGCTTCGCTGGACGCTGGGCGAACTTTGACCAAGCAGGGCGCTGGCCGCCCGACCCGCGTAATGTGATTATTGTGCAAAATTACAAACAATCCTTAAATTGACATTAATCTGATTATTTTAAACGATCGCTCGCCGAGGCTGAACACAATGGCCCCTCGCGTCATAGGCGAGTTGTTTGTTCTTGATTTTGTGACAAAACAAAAACGATTTTAATCAAATTCAAACGCAGAATACGAGCGGTATAAATAAAGCATAAATTTGACTGCCACAAAAAAAAACACCACACAGATTGCTCAAGCCCTGATTCGAAGATATGCAGGAAGCGTCAAGTTCGTCCAGAGTTCAATTTACTGTGCCGTTTGATTGAGTGAGTATTTTTCCGTACTCCATTTTATATGATCGGCCTTACCGACGGGGCCGAAGCATGTACAAAAATCCCTTTAACTCCATAATCGAAGACGTTTGGCGGAAGATATTTAAATCCAACCCCGCCGACCACACTTGTCCGCCGGGCGCTCTTTTGTCGAACCGAACACGAGCCCGTTGGCGTGCCGGTTTTTCTAATTGAAATGTGAGCAACCATCTGAGGAATCCATTTTCGCTGGAAACAACAGTTGAAAATCTCCAGTGAATGATTAGATTGAAATGCCAACGGGGCCAACCGACGCGATGGGGGATGTGTTTCTGTTTGTCCGTTTGTCAACGGTGTCATGTTTGACGTTCCATTTTTCGGCGGTTACGAAGAATCCCGGAGAGATCGCTCTCGGTGCGACCATTCAATTACAGCGACGCGCACACAAACAGCCCGCCTATCTGGGATCTTGCAAACTTTAAAATTGTATGATAATGAAGGACATTTCGTGGCGCCTCCGGTCGAGTTTCCCGCACTCGGGCGCTCGTTTGATCCGCGTGCGATCAAAAGGAAGCTGAGGGAAAGCTGGAGATTTTTTTTTTGTTTACCTTGCCTTGCCGGCGCTGACAGACGGCTGATTGGCAGAGGGCAGCAGCCGCAGCCGGTTTGAAATGTGATAAGAAATTTAGTCTTCCGGCCATTGTTTGCGGTCGGTTTGTTTGCGTCCATCAACCACGTTTCAAACCGAAGGCCCTCCCCAACACACATACACACACACACACACACACACACACAAAGGTTAAAAAATGCTCGAATAAAAGTACAGCGGAGCGGAAAAAAACGAGCCCAGAAGCAAACGAACTGAAAATCTGTTTTCCCCGCACAAACATCGGCACAGCAGGAGGCAGCGTCGATTCCTGTCTGCCTGCCTGCCCGGGGATGGGGAAAACATCCCAGTTGCAAAATCTCATCTCTGGCCCGGGGGGAAAAACACACGCCGGAAAACAGGGCCGGTCGTCGACTGTGTTCGTGTTATCGCGAAAATAGCTTTTCCATTTTACCGGACAAATCTCGGATCGGAGGTTCCTCCTCATCGCACCGTTTGGTGACACAGTCGCCCACACTGAACCGCGCACAGTCGTGATGGAAACGAAAACGATGAGATAAATGTGATTAATTTATGGTCCGGTCGGGGAGCTCGCAGCTCGCAGCAGCCCGAGATCGTGGGAACCATGTGGCCCGAAGCCCGCGTTCGGTGTTACACCGCCCTGTGTCTGTCAACCGCAGGAATTGCTTGGCTGGCGGTGGTTTGATTGGTGCCCTGTGCCCCCTCATGGAGGCTTTTAATCTGTCCGCGTTCACGGGCCGGCCACCCACCGGACGACGGGTCCGTTTGTTCATTAGTCAATCCACTTGGGGGCAGCTTCATTATCGCATTTAGTTCGCGCCGGTGGAAGGCAGCCGGTGACAAAACCGCGGGGTAATTTTTCCCCCCAAAAAAAAAAACCCACGTTCTATCCATCTCAGTAGCGTTGAGTTCTTAACGCACGGAACGAACGAACGACAAGCGATGGGTTGTGGTGTGACGTAAACACACGGACGGAACACGGATGACATGACAGCAATTTGGTCGGTGGTTTGATGAGCTCTCCCTCAATTTCTCTTTATCGCTCGAGATGGGGTTAGGGTTTTGGCGAGCGTTGATTTGAAATTTGTAAACAGGCTCGGGAAATGGTTGTAAAATCGTTACACGCATGGTGGTTCGGGCTTGACGAGCTGTATCAAAACATGCGGGGAAGCTTCAAAATGAACTACATTGGGTTTTGATAGTGCCTAATGACATACATTTTACTGCCTCTGACAGGGATGTTCTGTGTCGAAAATCGATATTTGTCTCGAGGAGTTACGTTAAATGGTTCAAAATG
>JXWZ01005468.1:0-11456 GCA_000956215.1 Anopheles farauti No. 4 | reverse complement strand
CTTGCCTCTGAAGTACACAAACGGCTAGTCTTGACACACATTCACAACATATGTTGACATAAATGTCAAAATTTCGTTTATTTTTCTAAAGATGCCAAAACGATTTGGCTTTACCTTGTTGTTACACACATCTTGAAAGATCTGTCAAAAAATTCAAAACAATACAAAGCATATAACCAAAACACGTTTTGTGGTGCGAGATGGTTTCGGAATCAAAAATCATGGCAAATTCGCTTAATTTACGACGAATGATATGTGAAACAAACGTCCTATCGCGTTCTGACTGTTCGGCGGCGTTGTCACAAGGTGTGTAATAGAACACGCTGGTAGAGTGTGCCCGAAAACTGCAACATCAGATAGAACAGAGATCTGGTTTTCTATTACAGGAGCCACACAAGTAATGGTATCGGCGAATGGTCCTGCCGAAGTGAAGCTAAGGAACGCCGAATCTGAAAATTGCCATCTCGAGGTACAGTACCGATCGAATGCAGGCCTGGAGGACATACAGTACCGGCTGGTGGAGAGCCTGATCAAGCGCTCATTCGTTCGTGTCATAGCGACACCGGCATTTTGTCGCAGTGCCGTCTATATTTACGTCCAAGAAATGACCGATAAAGGAGGAGTGAGTATAACTAACGAACGATAACACCCGAGCACTATTGTAAACTATTGTTCACTTACGTAGCTCCTGGCATGTTCCATCAACGCAACCTGCTTGGCATTGATAACGAGCGGAATTGAACTGAATTTCACGGTGGCGGCAGTGCATTGCATTGTGACCGAGGATGGTGCAATCGTACTTGATCCAGACGACAAACAGATGAAGCGTGCAAAGACGTCGTTCACGTACGTCTTCGACAGTATCGCCAGGAATACGGTCACATCGTACGTGCACGGCAGCTTCACATTCGAAGAATACGAAAAAGTTGTAAGTGTGTGTCAGGAGGCAGTGGAGAAGATTTTCAAATTCTACCGAAAGGTTTCGCTTAACATTACGAAAGTGGTCACTGATGATAGTTAATATATGGTTGAATGAAAAAAAAACTGTATCGAATCTACCTACTCGATGACAGTTTTTTGTTAAAGTAAAATTAAAAAACGATATTTTAAAAGTTTTATAAAATATTCGAAATTTTTATATTTGTTTGCCGCCTAACCAGCGTCTGTGAATTAGCCGCCAGCGGCGGCGGCGGCTATAAGTGCCTAGGATAAATCACCACAACGCCATCTGGTGATCGGCCCTTAAAGTAAAGCTTCGAATACCGGCCTATTTTTATAATATCTTTTGCAATGTACGGGAAATGGAAAAAAATTAAATTAAGTTTGCAGTTTGTTTTGTCCCAGCAAAGCAACGAACTGTTAGCGCTTCTAGAACATCGTTTGGAGATTATTGTTTGGTGATTGCTGACCAGATTCGCATCCTTGTTCAATATGCCCACTTGAAATGCTCAGAACCTTATCTGCATAGGTTTGTTAGCTCGTGGGGCCGTCTGTTTACAATCAGCTTGCACAAATCGTTCACAAAATAGAATAAGCAATACAGCGAATTTTAAACCTTACACTCCCTCCTCACATTCGGATGCCACAAAGCATTGTGCGACTACAACCATCCAATTATTATTAATTTACTTTATTTTCAATAAGTTACCTTTTTGTTTTGTATACAATTTTATACTTTATCTACAATTTTATTACAATCATTACACAAATTGTTTCCATTCTGTTAAATAATAGCTCGCTCGATCTCGTAGAATTAACCCACCGAATACTCCCATGATCTCCCGATGATTTGCTTTCTCCGCGCACACTCACACACAATGACTGTCGATCCAAATGTACAGTTGACACTTAAAAATACTTGCATAACGACTGCGTACGTGTGACTGTTCTGTTTCGTATGTGTATGTTTGTGTGTGCGTGTGTGTGTTGAGTATGATCCTTTCACTTGCTATGCCTTAACCTAAGGGGGGAGTTCGTTAGTGTGTGGGTTCGTGTGTAGTTTTGGGTCCTATCCTTTACTATGATTACCAGGTGTGAAACAACGCAGTAGACGTTGGGAGGTAACCGCAACGTTGGGTAATGTCTCCACACAAGCGATGGTACGTGACGTACGTTGGGATTGAAGCAGGCTTCGCTTTATACAGCCCGCTCCGAATGAGAAGCGAATGTGATGTGATTCCCTCCGTTTCTGTATCTAATGAGATCAGATTGTAATTCGATTTATGTGTTCTCTTTTTTTTCGGCCTTCCGTCTCCGGTTGCGTTTCTTCACCTCGAACGTGAAGAAGATATGTAATGAAATTAAAATCGCACCTTTGCGCGCACCCATTCACTCGCAAACACACACACACACATACCTGTGTTGTTGCTTCTTCGTTTTCTTCTTCTTCTTACTATTTCCCTGTTTCTTGTATCGCGAACTTCCGGGAGACCGGAACCGGAACGCACCCTTACTGCCAGAGACCCGTGCACAGGTTCGGGTCGCTAATAATTGTGTTCCTCTCCTCTGCTTCCCCTTTCCGCTTACCTTACAACCCACACAAACAACGTTAAAGTTACACTACCACCACACACATCCTCGTTTGCTTCTAGGAGCAAACGTGTGCTTTTGCTTTCTTCTTTTTTTTCAAGAGGAGCCGGCGATGATTTAAAAATTACGTGATGCTATTATTGCTTTCGATTTGAAAATAGATAGCCTTTTGTGGTTGCTGCGGCGCAACTACCCCCATCCCGTTCCAGTTCCGTTTGTGTTGTTCTTGTTAGTGTGTGTGGGGGTGTGTGTGTATGTTTTTTTAGATTGCCTAAAACACACACACACACTCGTTTGCTAATCGTTTGCCGATTTCGTAAAACATTCATATCGCTAAAGCCTTCTGACAGTAGTACGAAGTTAGACGAGAGTAGTTTGTGTTGTGTTGGGATTGTGTTAGTGTGTGTTGTTACTTGTGTTTTTCTTCTTGTTTTTTTTTTCTTTAATGCACATACATCCATACACACTAGAATTTTGCACAAATCTTAGGTTGTTAGAATTAAGTTCTCTTGTCTTGTGTGTTTTGCGTTTTGAAGTAATTTTTACAAATTTGCAAACTCGCTTCCGTTTGCATTATCTACCACCTTCTGAGTGACGTACCTCGCAGAGAGATTGGGTACGTTTTGCTTACTTGTGTGCCATTTTTTACCCACGGCTACCCCAACATTACACATTGAAACACGAACGACGTTAGGTTTGTTGTTGGTTTTCTTTTGTTGGGTTTTGTTCTGTGCGTGTGTCGTTTAGAAGCGATGCGGATTGTGATTTGCGTTTTCTTTTTTTTTTTAATATACTTTTACCGTTTTTACCACTATACACGTATACGACACTATACGATTGCCAAACATTGCCAAACATTGCCAGCAAGAGTGCAGCAATCGGTGCGGGGATCCTTTTTGTTAGCGTAATGCGTACTTATTAAGTGGGGAAGCTCGCTCGCTCCTTACGATTTGTGATGCAAGCCCGAACCACCGGGTCGTCCCGGGCTTGTCGTATACATTGAATAAGGCGGCTAGTGGATTTTCGCTAGTGGACTGCTCCCACACTGGCTTCAACCACTGGCTTTTTCCCCTCGTCCTTCGATGCGTTTTCACACACGCCCTTTGCCGCATCTGCACGAGCGCTTTCCATCATCTTTAAGACCTGTGCCTGTGCGTGTTTTGAGAGCCTGTGTTCGGGTCCAATGCTCCGTCCGTGCTCCGTAACGTCTAGGTAAATCCACGAGATTTAATCAGTGAGGATCCGTATTAAATATCTGTGTATGTATATATTTGTGTATATATATATGTATAGATTTTAAATGTATATATGAATTTTTGTTTTTGGTTGCAATAAATTCTTAAACTCTCATGTACACAAAAAAAGCCAATCGTTTTTTAGCGAATTCGTATACTTCATTTGCGGTGCGTCATCGTAGGTGAACTATCACATGGGATCGTTCTGCGTGTTGGTTTTTGTTTGTTTGTTTGTTTGTTTGTTTGAGTATTTGTTTGTCTGTTTCAAGAGACAAAAAGGGTTCGAGCTCGGTCGAATACTTCGGTAGTAGAAAAGAAACGTAGCAAAACATGGGCTGCAAAAGTTTGCGCGACAGAATAGTGGGCAGAGGCTCAATACTGAAAAGCTTGTGCAAAAGGGGGAAAACAGTTTGCTCCTTTCCCTTTGAGCTGTACTCAACCACCATTCCCGGATGATCAATACTCGACCATCTCTCCCTCTTCCTCTCTCTCTCCTTCTCTGTACGTATATGAACTGTTCCTAAAACGATCATCACAGGTGCATCTATCGTTTGTCGGCCTCAACTCGACCCGATAGCGGGTGTTTCCGCGGTACTCATAAAAAGAAATCAAAAACAGAGGATGATATAAATTAGGAACGTAGGAAGCGCTGGAAAAAGGACTGCGATGGGTAGAAAAGAACCTATAAGACATCAGACAACCAATCAGAAACGAACACATGCGTTGCCTTAGCAACAAGAGACGAGAAGGAAACGAATCGAATCGAAAAAAAATATCGCAATAACACAAAAAAAAAATGAATCACGCAACTAAAGAAAATAGAAAAGCAACAAAATGAATCAAACAAAAGCAATAATAATAATGTTGAAAGTTTTCCTGTTTTATTTCAGCGATTGTTGTGTACTCGATATAGTTTCTTCTTCTTCTTCTACTTCTTCTACTTCGCTTGCATCTCCTCGTCCCGCTGTTTTCACGTCCTTCCTACACGCCCTTCCTGCTCTTCCTGCACTCCGGCTTCTTCGGCATAATAATTTCTCTTACTAGCTTATCATTCGTCTATGTGTATCCAATTTGCACTACTCACTACACTACGCGTGTGCCGTTTTTGCTTCCGTTGTTAGCCCGTTTGCTAGCGGCCAGGACACACCATGTTGCGCCGGGTGCCACACAGTGCCCGCAGTACCAGTATATTTACATTTCGCGCATTTTCCTTTATACAGCTGAAGCAACTGTGTGTGGTAGGAGGATTGGGTCCTGCGTTTACAAGCGAATCGCGGGTGTGTGTATCGCCTATCGTTGTATTTCTGCTTCGCGAACTAAGCCCCTACTTCGCTCGCTCGTCAGTAGAAAACACTGAACGTACGGTGTACACATGATCGTTTCCAAAACACACAGAAGGTAACAGGGAGGAGGAGAACGGGGTCGCATTATAAGGTTGGGGCGAACAGAAAGCACAAAGTAGAAAACAATCTCTTTGCGAAATGAACTAACGCAAACTCACTAACGTAGCATTTACCGGTTTTGGGGCAACAATAATAATAGTAGTAAAAATAGTAATAATAATAATAATATTAATTGTAATATCTAAACTAAAACTTTGCCTTGTGGTTTGGTTGGCCTTAAGCAATTATTACATCGATGTTTACATTACAGAAAAGTAGGCTTTTATACAGCTAAAAAGTACATCTAAATGTATGCGGATGCGCGACGGGTTGCTGTTAGAGGAGGGGAAGGGAGTTTGGGGGTTTGAGGGATTCGTTCAGGATTCTCAATTTGTGTGTGTGTGTGTGTGGATTGCCTTTCGTTCGATCGTGTGATCGGGACAGCTTGTTCTTCCGTACCATTTATCTAACCGTGGGTATCTATGCTTACTTTGTTTGTGAAAAGCTTTGTTCCTTTCCCGATCGCAGCGCCTTCTCTTTACACTTTAAATGCAGCTTTCGAGCTTTCGTGCAATCCAACACGTGGATGAGGATGGGGAGGAGTGGGAGGTTTAATGAAAGCAACAAAAAAAAACCCGGTTCGCCACACAATTATCGCAAACCGCTCAATCTTTTCCCCAATCCGCGCTTCGAGTTTTTGCGCCATTCCCGCAGCAGTGGGTGTGAATTTAATATAAATCGTACTTACATACACTTGTGTTTCCCTACATGATCCGTGTTTCTCTTAGCCATCTAAACGTTAACGAAAGGATACCATTCATAATCTCGCGTGTGTGTGTGAGTGTCGTTCTACATGATTTTGTTTTTCTTGTTGTTGCGTGTTGTTTTGTTTATCGTTAGTTAAATTCGTTGAAGTCGGGTGATTTGCTGAATGCTCCTTAACTTTTAGTGCTGCTGCGCCGCTACTCCTAAACCGTTGGCGGTTTCACGACGAGTGATCTGATTTGTGTTTTCTATCGCTCGTCTCGACTTTATACAACATGTCCCTCACGCTGCGTGCTGTTCACTCTCTTTTCTTAAGGGTGTTTTCCTTTTGTTTTGCTAATTACATAAACTATCATTACATCGTTTCTCTCGCTCTCTATCGCATACGACGCGGTGTTGAGGCCAAGTGCGTTAGGAAAATAAAATGTACTGGGAACGAAGTCAATCTTTTGCACGTCGCTTGACTTATTGCTTATGTTTTTGTTTGTGTAAAATGCGTTTAAAAAAAACAATTCAACAAGTTTGCACAGTTCCATTGCGTTAAAGAAGAGCGGTGGAAAAGCTGAAACTGAAATCCTGAACCACTCTGCTAAATGCGTGCATCAAAGTAACCATAGCGAAGGGTAAAAACGCTTGCCAAGCATCGGTTTGTACCACCTTGGGATGGGAAGGGCGCGCTGTAAAAGAAGTGTTACCGTACGTGCCCGTGCAGTAGTACTAAATAGTAGCAGTAGTAGGAGAAGAAGAAGTAGATGCTTTAAGTAGTACCCACTATCCTTAGTTTTTGTTTGTTGTTTTGCATGTGCCCCGTTTTCGTTCGCAGCGAGTTGGTAACATCCAAGATAGTTGTATCTTCCATAAAATCCTTTCCAATGCCTACTATGTATGAATGAGCTTGTGAGTGGGGGAGGGAGTGTTGTGTACGTGTGTGTTCTGCGTTGTTTTGTGGCTACACAGCAGCATACCGTCTTTAGCGTAGCGTTTTACTATGTACAATTGGTTGATTTGTTCGCGCGAAACGACTAAGCGTTTTCCGCGTTGTTCTTTCGCTCGCTCATTATCCTGTTCCTGTTATTCACAATTGTGTTTAATTACTAATCCGTGCTGGGTTTCGCTTACTACCCCTCTCTTACTCTCTCTCTTTTTCTCCTTTTCTTCATCATTTCTCGCTTGCTATCTCTCGTTCAATCACATGCGATCTATCTTCCTGTTCGAGTTTGAGAACACCGACTTTCGCTTCTTGTGCAACCTGTTTCGGTTTTGCGTTCCATGCGGAGAGTTCTTTCCGATATCGTTTACCGTATAATTCTAACACCATCGGGTTGTCTCTAATGGTAGTACAAATTAAATATCGTTGCCCAGACACATATAGCAAGCAGCAACAGCACACACGGGCAGCGGTGAGCTACCCACCGGCGGCCTGCCCCGCGTGGCAAGCAGTTCCCGAACCCCGTGCTGCCCCCGAACTGTTGCAACCGTTGGCACTTTGAGCACGGCACAGTCGTGATGATGTTCGTGGTGATGGTGATGGTAATGATGGCTCGGGACGGGACGAGAACGAGGGAACGGTGTGAAGTGGTCATTTGCATGATTTGCATACACCTGTATCAGGACGTCCGTAGCGTCCTGTTCACACACGATCCTTACTGCTGCTGTCCGTCCCGTCACGAGCGACATGAGATCGTACGTATGTGGTTGTGCTGCCGTCCTTCCGTCGAGTCGTCCGGGGCGGGGGATACGATCGGTTTGCTTCCCAGATTGTGTGTCTCCCGCTCTGGGTGTGTGTGTGTGTGTGTGTGTGTGCTGCTCCTCGTTTGTTTTTGGTTACTTCAAATGGCCACGTTTGCGTTGACGTTGATTCAACTTCAACTACACTGCACGTCACAGCAGCTTCCTTCGCTGTCAATGGCGCCCCCGGCCTCCTTTGATCCATCTATGCCTCATACCCCACCGGTGGGTGTTCGATGTATGTGTATGAGAGTTTGAGTGTTGTGTGTCAGAAGAAACGGTGGTAGAAGGGTATATGTCATAAATGCATCATCGCCTCAGCCTGAAAGATTAATGTGAAACAGCAAACGTTAATATCGAAACATTTCCTTCGTGGTCAAACCTCGCTTCGCCACTCAAAGTAACTTACCTTTGCGCTTACGTATCCTTTACGATCCGATCGAATATGTGTTCGTGTCGATGTGTGAGTGTATGTAAGTGAGTTTTTCGATCGTAGTAGTAGTATTTGAGCGGATCGTTTACGCGGTAGCGCCGAGTGTGGAATTCCGCCGGCGGTGCTTTTTTGTGTGTTTTGCGTGTTGGTATGTGGTGTTCTTTTGTTTGTTTTTTTGTCGTTACTGTTGCTGATGTTGTTCACCTTACAGATGGTGCGGATAGTATTCGGCCGGTGGGTAGTGGTAGCCCTGGTGGAAGGCCGGATCGCCCGGTGCCCGGTGCATCATCTGGGCTTGTCCGTCCATCATGTAGCTCATCGCGTCCGGATAGCCCGCCGACGGGCCCGGGTGTGTGTACACTGAAATCGGAGAATATACTGGTCAAACCAAAAAGAAAAGAAGAAGAAGAAGAAAAAGAACGAGCGTTCAGTTAACTTCAACAGTACGAACTGACTAGCGGGGGAAGGGCTAAAGGGATGAGCAACACTAACTAGCAGGACGTGCAATCGGGGGGGAGAGAACGGGGGTTTTGTTAGTTAACTACCACGTTAAAGCTACCACTGCTTCAAAGATTGAACAATGCCTGCATGTCCTAGCCTATCATGGTGCGACCATTATTTCGTAATCAGGATCCGATTTCACGTACGATATTAGCACTCATTAGTACTAAAATGTTCCCTGAGCGCTTAGACTCATTGTTGATTGTTTAGGAAACGGTAAAAGATATCTCAATGCCTATTATGGCTTGGAAGCTTACAGTTCTGAGATGATCCTTTATTTTTATTGCTAAAACTGGCATGAAATTAGCTCCCTTAAGGAAGGTTGTTGATATTATTATTCTAAGGTTATATTTGTCACCATCTCCAAGAGAGTTTGAACATTTGTCTTGAAATGATTCGAAAAAGAACACCAAAGCTAACCAACGATTCTGGTCAGCGTTTTAAAACTCGAACATAAAATCTAATTCTATGCAAGAACTCAAGCCCCCGAAGAGGAAACAAAACCATTTTAATTCGGTGTTGGTTGCAAAGCGATTGAACCACTTTATTGCACAATACAGAAATTTAAATATGCTATCGAAAAAAGACAAAAAAAAAAAACTCTGATCCTGCCACCCATAACGAGCGTGATTTGTGCCCCCCGTCGAACGAATTGGCAATGGAATCGGAGCTCGAATCTGTTCGCCAGCAGTCGCAATGGATGGCGAGAATTGTGCTCCAACGGGCTTCCAACGGCTCGTGGATCATTGTCACATTAATTTAGCTCCAGGGATGGTTTATGCCGCGGCACGGTCTCGTTCGCTTGGGCGAGATAGATTTTCCATTTCCCATTATTAACCCCCGGCTTGCGGCGAGTGTGGATGCTCCATGAATAATGGAAACTCGGGGGGAAAACTCTCGCCGGGAAACGGAAATTAAGGTGGCACGCGGGGCAACAATCCGTTCCGGAATTAGAATGGGCCGGGTGGTGGCGGTGCAGGAGGATTTGAAGATTTTGAATAAATGGTAACCGAGGTAATGGGGAAAGGAACGAGGGAATGGGCGCGAGAGGGAGATCAGGTTTTCGCTACTGATAACCGGGTACAATCTACGTAACAATGTATTACGGCAAAGCGGCCTACTGTGTATTACTGAGACTTTGTGCGCTTTCTTATCCTTTAAGCGATGTTGCTCGAAAGTGACGCCCGTAAATTACGGGTTGCTTCGATTGCAACGATACTTGGGGATGGAAGGGTAGTACCGCTTGGTTGATCTAGCTGAGCGGATCTGTTTTATTCGTGTGAGCGCAAACGGATAAGCAAAATGATAAATTACACCCGCGAAAACAGGAAATGAGTAATCTGATTTTAGTTAACTGTGAGGGAGTTTTAAATAAAAATAAAAATTAGTTGTTCCATTTGTGAGCGTTCTATGACAACATTTTTAGAAAAAAAAAAAATATACAGAGGATTGTTATCGATAACAGCAGTGGGAGATTCAGTATGCTACCAATAACTGTAGCTTTGTTGTCATTGTCTGCGATAGAAAGGAAGGTAAGGGGAAAGGGAGAGCTTTGCGAGATAAAATTGTGCTACTTCGTCTACAAACGCAAATACAATACACATTAACAACCATTAGCTACGCTACAGCGGATAAGGACAAACAGACACTCGTCCCTGCCTGCGTCCCATGCGAGACGAAACGACGCCTCCAGGGTGTGTGTGTGTGTGTGTGTGTGTGTGTGTGTGTGTGTGTGTGTGTGTGTGTGTGTGGGGCTTCCACGATACTAACCTGCTCGGTTGGACTGATCTATCATGGGCTGCACTATTCTGCGCCTCGCGTTGATAAACCTGCGGGTGAAAGAAGAGAACGGGCTTGGTTAGCGAGCAAAAGAAGGCGAAAAAAGTAGAAACAACAACAACATCGCTCTGATAAAGGATAAGACTGCCGTGTCCTTCCTCCCTATCCGCCCGCGCGGTTCCTGTGGAACCTCCAGTGGAAGCTTCGGGCAACGGTTTACGGTTGGGTTGGGTTCGGTTCGGAGGGAAAATGGAACAAACACATTAATCAAGTGAAGTGAAATGATTAGAGTTGAACCGAACCTGGGATGAAGGATATCGCGTCGTGTTTTTCCGTCGTCGACGCCGGCGGGTTCACGGGGGAGGGATGGGGAGGAAGAGGATAGGAGGTGATAAAACATTCAAAAGGGAAAACTGTGTGACACCGAGTGTCTGCAGGATCGCTCGTCGAGCGTATCCGTCACGACTTGTTTTTTTTGCTTTTTCTTTTTCGCTTTTCCTCCTCCGTCCGACACGGAGGAAAGTTGGCGAGGCGGCGCAAAAACCGGGGCGGCGTGCGCACCGATAAGAATCTGTAATTTCCAACCCAAAAATTTCCCAAAAAAGAGATTACTTCCATGGGGGGTGGTGGTGGCGGTGGGTTGGTTTCTTCCCCGAAAGAATTCCATTCCCGAATTACACATCTTAACATTCGGTCGGCGAGAACCGGCCCGTTCTGCCCTATCGGTGGCAGATCAGCGAACGGAACGTGCCGTACCGTGGCGTGCCGGGTTCGAGTTGGGCCGAGATGGGTCGAGGTTTCCCTGCTCCCGGGTAAAAGCGGGAAACCCACGCGACGCGACCGATCCGGGATGCGATTCGGATTGGATTGCACAGTTTATTTGATTTATGGAAATTAAACAATAATAAATCACCTCATCTAGTGATTGTGTGGAAGTTTCGGTCCTCTACACAATCCCGCACACTCCGGTTTTGCATTGCGAGGAGTTCGAGTTTTGTGTGTTTCCCCTATCGCCTTTTTGCCAGGCACACAACACAACACACTCGTACACATACACACACTCTCTCTTTTCCGCTCTTCACCTTCCTCGTTCTCTCTCTCTCC
>JXWZ01005467.1:0-13257 GCA_000956215.1 Anopheles farauti No. 4 | reverse complement strand
GCGTGTCGGTAACTTGTTCTCATTATCGACAAATTTATTCGCGACCAGCTCGCCAAAGCCGGTAGCCGGGTGGCGGAAGCGACCGACGGTTTCGATAGAATCGTTCGCAGAATCCCTTTCCGCACGCTGTCACTCCAAACGACCAAAACACAACACGACCCTTGGTGGATGGTTTTTCATTTGCTGCGAGGAAATCCGCAAACACCGTCGCAGCGTTTACGATAATGGGTGGTGCTGCGTTGGGTACTGGCGTCAATACGACACGCTTTCTTACGGCAGGTACCGCGTGGTGCGTGATAATCCACCGAAGATGACACCGCAGCAGCATATCAGTGTGAGACACACGCAGCCGTTCAGCCGTTAACGGCGCCTTTATAATAATTCGCAATCGAAAACCGGGTTTTCGGTATCGGTTTCGGTGGCTTCGGTGGCTTCGGTTGCCCGAATGCCACATCGTAAGAAGCATTATCTTATTACTATTGTCGTAGCCGAGGTGGCTTACCGGTCTTGCAGGTGCGAGCTCTGCAGCAGCGTACCACCGCACTATCTGCACAATCTGTCTTCTTGCGTTCCAAAAGGGGCGCGAATGCGCGTATCTAAGCGTGGTGCACTTGTGTCCGACGTTCGTTGGCGAGATTCGCGCCGTCGGCACTGATCGGTGTGTGATAGCGATCATAAGAAGAAGGTGGAGGCTTTTCTTACCGGTTTTTGACGGATTTTGCAGGAAGAGGAACTGTGGGTCTTGCCATAAGGAAGCAAAGGTGGAGACGAAAAAATAAAAAAAATAAAAAAAAAACGCTGCACGCAACAAAACGCAACCGGTACGCAGCAGCGTAGTCTCCCGCGGATCTCCCGAAGATGCCGAAGATGATGAAGCCTCCCGGGTGTCAGTGGCCGGGTCGGTCCGGTATAAGATGGTCTGAGTTATGGTGTAATTTTATAGGAGCGCAGCCATCGCCCCGACGCGAACCC
Source organism: Anopheles farauti No. 4 (assembly GCA_000956215.1). Taxonomy (NCBI): domain Eukaryota; kingdom Metazoa; phylum Arthropoda; class Insecta; order Diptera; family Culicidae; genus Anopheles; species Anopheles farauti No. 4. Next base: position 12,285 of record JXWZ01005467.1, on the reverse strand, counting down.
GGTCGAGCGAGATAATTTAGGCAATTAGTGTGTGCGTTTTTTTTGTCCCGGCGTGAGTCCCTCGCTCTGGGTCTGGTTTGGGATCATCGGGCCATATCGTACGCGCAGATCTCCTGTGCGCACAATTGCGTTGCGACTTGTGATGTTTTGTTTTTTTTTTCACGTTGCGTTTCTTCCCCGCAGCGGTTTAGCGGTTCGATAATTCGATACATTCTATTTAAATTAATTAAACGCACTCCCAGACTACGACATTTAGCTGCAGCGGATCGAATAAGACGCAACTGCAAGAGCCTGAGCGAGGTCGAGCTAATTAATAGATTATTGAACGGGCATTCGTAATGGGTGATTTATGCAAACGCAGCACGCGGATACAATGTTGCAGGTGCGGTGAAGGCAAATGTTACATTCTTCTGTGCCAATGATGATTAATAATGGGCGCAGTGGGGTTTTAGTCTTTTTCAATAAAACACTACCCTTTAGAAGATGACGCTGACATTCTTTGTAACGCTTCCAAAGATAGGCTTCTAAAATATCATCCATCCAACACAAAACAAATCCCCGAAGAAGCTGTTTCATCCAAGAGATTTTATGGCAACACGCGCTTCCAACATTCAAATCACCGGGACACACTGCAATAACCACCTAATTATTGTTTAATCCCAGGGTTGCTGGATGCAAGCTCACGGGATTTCGCCGAAATGAGGTCCCACTTGCGTTTAGGCCAAACCGGGAGCCAATCATTAGGCGCCCCCCCTCAAAATCCACCAAAATGAAACGAACCAAAACCGGCTTCCTTGGAGGATTCGCATTTATGACAGCTTTACCAAGCCGGCGAGGAAGCGTTCCCACTCAAAGGTGGTCCCCACCGTTTCCGTGGCTAATGGGTGTTGGGGTTGGTGTGTTTCGCGTGTTCGTTTCCTTACCGGTCGCATTAACCAACGAACGACTGCAGTACTGCTTCTGCCGCAAAGCGAACTCCAAAAATGCATAACAATCGGAAAACACATGCTTTTCCGACCGCACCGGAATCGATTCGTCGTAGTTGCCCGCGCAAAATTGGTGTGCTTCCTTGTGCCAAATTTTGCTACCGGCTGACCCTTTCAAGGAGTCGTTTGCCGAGCTGAGCGTGGTTGCGAATGCGAAGCCAGTTCTTCGTTCGCTGCTCCACTGGACCGCTGCCAGCGAGTGTACCGGAAGAGGAGGGAGGAAAAGAAGGTCCGCGTCCAAAGAGCGTACGAGCCACCACTAATCAACTAATGTCTGACCGCTGCTGCTGCCCCGGCTGCTGCTTCTAGGGCTGGGGGCAGCGTCGTCCGTTCGCGACGTTGCAAAATAAATTATCTCGTGATAGTCCGAACGCTAATGTTGTCAGACCGAGGCCCGGCGGTCCATAAATTTCCGTCAGCTCGAAAATCACGCGAATATAATCGCCACCCCGTATGGCGAGGCGGCGAGGGTGGCTGCAGGGTTTGCTGCTGCTGCTGCTGCCGTGGGCTGTCCCGTTTTGCTGGTTCGCGTATTTTCACATTCTGCGGTCGTCGTCGTCGTCGTCGTTGGCACCGCGGCACGACGATTCGCGCATTCCAAACCTTAGGGTCGTGGTAGTCCTTGTGGTTGTAAAAAGGGTTTGGGATGATGTAAGGAGGTCGATGCAACGCTTCCCATCCCCGGTGGGACACGACACTTGCATGTGAGTCGCGCTATCTTATCCGCATCGCCTTCGTTTAAATTACAGCGATTCATTTCGATATAATTTTTCATCTCACTGACTTTGTTGATGTCGTGCAGGATCAGATGCTTTGTGTCGTTCGTGGTGCCTTTTTTTTCTTCCTCTGCTTCTTTTCCTGGCGGTGGTGGTTGGCGTGGTTTTTATTTTTCGCGGTTTTTGCGCGGGGTGGCACACTCGCTGGTAGATCGGCGTGAACGTGCGAGGTACCATTTCGCGCTTCATTTCGAAGCAGCATGGACGTTTTTTCTACTTGATGTTAGTGATGTTATTACTTTTTTCGGCAGTGCCGTGGCCAACGGTTCTGGTGCCGGCTTCATTACGTGTGATGCTGGATGTGTTTGAGGTGGTTTACGACAGCGAATCTCGGAAAAAATACACAAAAAAGTGTGTTGGATAATTCAACCATCATAAGCAAATTAATAATAAGTTATTTAAATATAATAAAACCAGCTCGAGTATCTCAAACAAATTTAAACTAACAGATATAGACGTATACTTGTGGACAAATATGTTCTACAAAGGTGATAAAACAAGATTGTCTCCCATTGTACTTTCATAAATATTATGCAAAACATTGTTCCTTAATATCGAACTTCCATTGTCTAATGTTAGATTTGGGTCTTTGGTCCAAAGAGTTGCAAAAAAAAATTGATATTAAATCATTTGCAAAATCGTACTGCACTGTACAAGCTTAGCCAATGCGATGGCGCTTTGTTTTGGGGCGTGAAACAGTCCCCTACTTGCCATCGCTCATCAAGAAGTTTGTCGCCGGTTCATCTGCCGCGAGAAGGCTGCGGATGTGAGACTAGCGAATTTCACACCACGATCTCCAACCACGAGCCCAACTTGCTGTGAATTGCAAATGCGGCAGCCAAGGGCGCGTCCCGCGAACTTCAGCCCTGCTCGGCTCGGATCAGCCCAAGCACGCCCGGCCCAACAGGGAGCAGGGACAGATTTCACATACTTTTTAAGCGTATAGAATTACGCGAGCCCGCTGCCGCCGTTATAATGCATATTATTTACCATTAATTTAATTTAATTCATCGTCTCCGCGTTGATGATGACGGCGACGATGACGACGATGATGACGCAGCGGGGAAGCGGGGAGCACGATGGTATTCGGGACGCGAATTCGCGGTACACGCTGAACTGATCCACCGCCGGGTGCGCGCGTCTTCGATCCTGCATTCCCCGGTGCACAGTATGGCTTCGGTATCTTGTCACATTTTCCCTTCTCATGCGTCGTTTCGCTCGTTCGTTCGTTCTTTTTTTTATTTTTTATGCATGGTCCTCTTTAGTCGGTTCGTTCGTTTGGAGTTCGTTGCGGAGATCAGACGCCGCATTGCAGTGTGTCACTTTCGACCGAATTCCTGCAAATCAATCTGTTTTAGAGTGTTGCCCACAAATGGCAAATGGAATTGATGTACGGAATTTGGTGAACAAGTATATTAATCTTGTGATGTTTCAATGAAGCAGAAAGAGCTTTCGTCAACCTCCCAGCAACGCGCTTGCTGTGTGACCGTTGAAGAAGTAACCGTAGTTTTTTTTTTGCTTCGGAATGAAGAATATCCCACAAAAAAGGCCCATTTCCCAGACCACAACGAACGGCGTACCGGAAGATCGGTTCCAGCGGCCAATGTTGTGCTTCCTTTTTGGCGCTTCGACCTTGATCAGTGCGATCGAATAACGTCCGCTTACCACATCCTCTCGGAACGCTAAACGAGAAAAAAAATTGCAACCGGTGGAAGGTGGATGACCGAAAATTCGAAACCTCACACTCAACTTGCCGATCGATTCCCGTTTCGTCTTCTCATGGGCATTGCTTTCGATTTGTCTTCTTATTCCCGACAAAAAAAATGCCCAAATGGCATCGCGCGAATGATTTACGGTGAACGGGTAAATGATTTATTGCCACCCATTTATTTAACCTTTTAAGGGCTAATCCGCCTCGACAGTTGTCTGGATTGTGTTTTTCGTCCTGTTTGGTCCTGGGTCCTTGGTCGTAGGCAAATGCACTCCGGGCGCGCAAGGACATCCCGCCGCTACCCGCTAACAATTAGATAAATAGCCTGTGATAGGATGCGATGCGCTGGCTGTTAGCTACCTGGCCACCAAAACGAGTCCTTGCGCCTATCATCACCGTAGGGCGACTACTTCGTGACAGGAGGCCGCTGTACCGGCTATTCCGGCGAAACGGGAGCAGCACCGAGTAACGAAAAACAAATCCAATCTAAAACCGTACATTTGGTCGACCCCGTCCTCGTCGTCTTCCTGCCACAGGATCCTGCCGTGCCGGGAAGAACTGTGAGCTGGCATAAAATCGAGTATTTAATGGTCCTTCGTCTTTGCCCCCTTTCCTGATTGCACTCGTGGAAAATGTTGGGATTGTAATTTGGGCACTCCTGTTTGAGCCCCTTTGCCTCAGCAAACCATAACGGCAGAGGGAAACCCGCTGAAAGGGTTGCCGTCCGAAACGCGGCAGCTTAGCAGGCACGGGACGTGGCTTGTTTGTTTTGTGTTTACCCGCGCGACTTCTTGTCGAGTTTGTGTGTACGGATTGTTGTTACTTTTTTTTTGTGCGTTATCCTGTGTGCTTGCCTAAATTCATTTGTTTGTCTTTCACTCTCAGGACCCAGTGTCTTAAGACGGTACGGTTCACGGGATGCAATCTCCTTCCTCGACAAGCCCCGGAACGGGACTGTAGGTTCGCTTCACTTATCTGGCAGTGTCGCATTGCCGAATCATCTTGCGCGGTGCAGTGTGCGCAAATTGATAAATGGAATAAATATTCATGTTCGCTGGGCTCCGGCCCTACCGGAGCAGCCAAATGCGTATGCACTTTTCGGGTGCAACCATTCATTCTAGCACATAATCGCACCCGAAAAATGTGACATTTATGCGTTATTAATTGCACAAGGATCTATTTTTCACGCTCTCGCGTAAGTTGCGAGCGAGCGTGCGCGCCAAAATGATTGATGCTGAGTAAACCGACACGTAATGGTTAATTAAAACGGGACGATCCGCGGGCCTTTTCCCAGGACGATTCGTTGCTCAATCGTCCGTCCCAATCGCAATGATTTATAGTTTGATTTTTAGGCGAATTTAGACAATCCATTAGATGTGTGCTGAAGTGACATTAATGTGCAATGACAGGCGTTTTTAAAAGGCGATCGATTGGGTGTAAGTCTTAGGGTAAATTGCAGCGAAAGGGAATCGCTCTTGGTCATAATGAGGAAAACGGTGAAAGATTTAGCCAAAGACGAAGAAACAAACATTGAGATCAAAAATTTATTCAAATGTTGGAACATTTTATTAGCTTAATTGAAAACATTAGTTCAAGGTCCAAAAGATTGAACAAACAATATGTTAAAAAAAGATTTTAAAATCTGTCCATGAAAACGATATAAATAGTAAAAGTACTCTTGCATAACATGTGCCGTAGAAAATACAGGCACACTGGCCTTTAGTAATTCGTCTATTACCTCAAAGTCTATTGACAAACATTCGCTCACTGTTCATCGCAAATTGATGGAAGTAATGAAGTTTGTAGCCGACGTCGTTCGATGTCACGAGGACAACACCTGCCGTGGGACAAAAGCCTGTGAGCGCATAATTAGCTTCCAGTGCCAGTAATCGATGGCCACTGCGATGAAACTCCAGGTAGGCTTCGTCCAGCAAGGACGTCTATCCTGAACGTAAAATTCCATGGATGTAGGAATAGAACAAAAAATGCATCCAGCAGCAACAATGTCAACACGACAAGCCCCAAAGCAGCGTCAACGGTTTTATGGGGGCAAAGAGCGCAAGATAGCGAGAAAAAATGCACCTTTTTTTACGCGGCAAACTTCGTACCGCCGTCGACTTATCACACCATCACGGGCACGTAACGTACACCGTCATCATCGTTTATCATCGCTGAGTTCGTGTTTTTTTTCCTTCTGCCTGCCTGCTACTTCTCTAATCGGATCTGAATGAGCGCGAACGGTGAAGGTGTTTGAGCCAAAAATTGGAGAGCAAAAAAAAAACACACGATGAAGATGTCATCCGATGAAAGTGATTCCCGTCCAGTGTTCGCGAATATCGCGTTCTCGCCTTGCCGGTGTATGCGAGAGAATGCGTATCCTTGCTCGAGCATCCATCACTCTTAGCGGTGTCGTTTATTTGCGTTCTAAATACGGGGTGATAACAATCGTCGTCTGTTGGTCGTCGTACACATAAATGTCCGGGCAGAAAGGAGTGAAAAGAAGAAAAAAACACGCTATTCACCAACGCCTAAATGGACAACGTTCGAAGTTCGCGAAGTCCGTACCCCGTCATGGGCGACCGATGACAACGGCGTCAATTTACTGCTGGCGGGCGTCCGGTCCGGCAGCACTCTGCATCCGATGCATTCGCTATGAGCTGCATGTTGCATTCGTTTCTTCCTTCTTTCTACATGATCGTCCCACCACGCGACGGTGCTTAATTTTTCCTAATCGAATGACTTCGTGATATGCACGCCATCGGGTGCAATACACCGCGTACAGATGCATCAAGCGTTGTCCCGCGGGTGGTCTTCCGACCCGGCTTGTTTGAGGAGGGATTTATTCGCGCGAGTTTTTTGTGTTTGCCGGCTGAACCAAACTGTTTGATCGGTCCATCTTCCGCGCGGAACTTTCAACGTTCTGAATGCGTCCGGTGCATTGGAAGTTTCGCGTGAAGAGAAGCCTAGCAGAGACGGCCACAAGTACGACGACGATGGTGGATGATGATGCAGTTCATTGTGTGCATTCGTTTGATAACTGCCCGCCTGGTTTAGGGTAGTTCTTGTACGTTCGGCCATCGACTGAAGCGTAGAACCGTGAGTGGATTTCAATTTTTTCCACTCATCACTTCCACCCGCGATGGTGTGGTTTGCCAAACAGGACTTTTTACGTGAAACGATTCGCGATATGCAGTTTTTTTCCTGACTATCTCTGTTCTACACGTCTATCGCGATGCAGAAGTGCAGTTCGGGTCATTCTATTCAAATCGACGTGCTTTAGTGTACGGTTCTGCTCCGGAACCTACCGGAAGTGTTGTGCGAGGGCGTTCGGTTGTGGTCGTGGTGCCTGCAAAGTGGCAAATTGATTGATGTTTGGCACGCGGGCAATCGTTTTTTTTTTATTGCAGTCGTTGCATCAAGGTGCATCGTTTTTTTTACGCAACGAACTGCGTCCGACCGTACGATGGAGATCTCGAGGGTTCCCAGGATTCTTGTTTTTTGCTGTATCGTTCTAAACGCAGTGACCAAATTGATGACATTATGCGATTATTAGTGTTTTGTGCACGATATCACGTTCGACATGAACGTTCCGTACATGGAATGGTTTTTTTCACAAGCTTTCTTTCGACTTGTTCTACAACCGTATGAGAGCCGGTAGAGATTTGAAATTTAATTACATCAGTTTAAAGTTAGTTCGGATGTTCTGAATCATAGCAGATTGGAGCTATGGGGTGTCTGGTTACTCTTTGTCTGGTGTGTTTGTGTCTGATAGTCTTTGAGAGTTTTTGTCACTATTTGACAGGAAAATATTGGAGGCAAAAAATAATGATTGAATATTAATATTTTTTCCACATTGTTGAATAATTGTTCAATTTTTGAAATTAAATTGTGTGATAAATCTAAAATTATATAAAAACAATTTGAGAAAAGGAGTAAATTAACACAAATTGATTTGTTCATTTCATTCCCTAAACAAATTAGAAATAAACAGGGTGAATAGTTCGGTTAAAAAATACATCACAAATGTGAATGAACAAAATTATGTTTGAACAAACAGATGAATTAAAATGTCTTGATTACCGTCATAAGCCCATAAGTTAAGGCCACAGTTTCCAAGTGTTTCATACCCTTGCCCTTGAGGAGGAAGACAAGAAATATTACTGCGAAAAGAGCAGCAATAAAATCAATCAAGTGAAAAACTTCTTCCCGATAGGCCATAATTAGTCGGGTACAGGTAGCATCTCGATTGATTGATTGATTGACGGATTAATATTAAAACGGTGACGTTCTTTTCCATATCAGTTGCAACTTGCTGTCAATATAGTAAAAATAACAAAGTTTAAAAAAAAACCGACCGCCACCATTTTCTACCAAAACTTGCAAAACTGCAACCCGAAAAGCATAAAAAACCGCTACATTTCGCTGCCCACCGTCGCGTTTCCATCGGCTTTGTTGCGATCGTCGGGTCACATCCGGCCGGTTGGCCGGTGAGCATAAATTATGCCGCACGTCTACGATAAATCGCGTGTATTTTGTGATTTTCCGTGTGTTGGTTCGCATCGTGCGTCCAAACGAAACAGGGGTCCCAAACGCACAGCAAATAGGTACGGTAAACGAACAACAAAAAGAAGATACGAGACGGGAACGGACCCGAAAAATTCCTGCACCGCGCGTCCACAGAGCAATTTCGCGAATACCGTGCCCACCCCCGAGGGGCCTAACGTTGGCTCGAATGCATCGCTCGAAGGGAAAACCCTTGCCGGTGAGGTTTCCTCCGGTTTTCCTCATTATCTGCCTTTGCATCTACTTCTGCCAGGGAACTCAGATTGCGGTTTTGGATTGATGTTTTTTTTTTGTTGTTAAACATTCGTCAGGTGGCAGAGAGTGTGTGTGTTTGTAGAAATTTTATGCACCAAGGTGCACCGGAAAACGAAACATAACGTTATGTTGACCTGCATACATTTTTGGTTAACAAAATGCACACGGTGAGCATCCATTTCGGTGGCATTAAATGGTCGCAAACATACCGTGCAGCGGTGAAGATTATGCCAGAAAAGCCACCTTTACCTAGAACCGTCACCTTTGAATCTTCTGATGATAAGAAAACCGCACGAAGCAACCGGTGCCGGTGGGGTTACAAGCGAAAAGCGAAATTATTTCACCCAGCGCTCGCGCACCTTCGCCCCACCGTCGTTATTATCGCCGGTGCTCGTAAAAACCCTCGCTCTCGCTTCAGTAATTTTGGTTGCGTTTTTGGGGTGCTCAGCTGAGAAACATGCGCGAAGAGCGAACCCCACACTGGACGCGCGAACGTCCACTAATCGGTGGCCGGTGGTGGCAGTGCATTCCAAGCGCAGCGAGCGTTCTTGAGCTGCGCAATTTCGCAAGTCTCTCCCCTTCCCGCCACGGTTACACGGCGCGGGCTAATGAGCGAATTGCGCATTTGCACTCGGGGCACCCCAACCCCGAAGGGCAACCGGAAACGCGTCCCAGGCAACCAAAAACGGACCGGGCAGCGTTTAGCGAAGCGCGACGACGTTGCGAGCCAAACGCAACGGCAAGCAGCGGTGGACACGAATAATTATGCTGAATCGGGTCGCTTGGACGCGGTGGCGCGGTTACTTCCAGCCTTCGCTGGACGGTATTCTGATAGAGCATCATCATCATCATCATCATCATCATTTGGCGAAAGAAGTTATTAACGAGATCAGCGAATTGTAGCACATTCAATCGCACATTATCATTCCGATGCGTTGCGAAATTAACCAGAAACATCGCGAACAGGTGTAAACAATGCTGTTAAACATGTCGGTCAATTTTCGAAGTCCGCGCGCGGCGCATTATTCGCGTGTTTCGCGCCCGGTGGGACTGGCGTTAAGCGATGGTTGTGTTATGCTGCATAATGTTGTTTTTTTTTTGCAGAGCGATATTGTTGGCATCGTTCGGTGTGAAACATTTTGTTCCTAAAGCTAGTAATGGATGTATTTTAATGATTTTCCAGTAAGCCGACATCGTGTAGAACAACATCAATTAGTGTATGTATGTGAAATATGTGAAACATGAGTAAAAACATAACCCAACATGAGGAATTGAGGTGTCAATTAAGAAACATATTTCATGTATGAATTTATATTTACCTGTGAGAATTTATTATTGCAATTATAAACCGTGTTGTAAAATTTGTTTATACTCACGAGAGTTGGGAGATGAATAAGGGGAACAATTTGGCTAGTGTACATAACTTCAGGGTGCTTTTTGTCAGTTTACGTTGGACGAATAATTTTAAAATTAAGTATAAGAAAGGTGTTCACACATATTGAATCTCTAAAATGGAAAAAATACTAAGCCCTCATGAAAATCTAGCGTCGAAATTTTAGATGATATTTGATTGATGATGAATGCTTTTAATGTTTTTTAAAATATAAGTTAAAAAAGGAGTTCATAAAACTCAATATTCTAGACTTCAGAAAACTTAGAAGCCTTTTCAAAATTTTTCGAAAACATGTACAATATTAAAATTTGTTTTCATATAGAACGCGTCTTAAACAAAATTCACCATCCAATGGCGTTACCATCAACTTTAAATGCCGCTGATTATGTCACGGGTTCTTCAAAATCGCAATTGGAACCAAGTAAATCTCACGAAAAAAGTAAAAAAAGGCAGACAGCAGAACAAAGCACTTTCGAGGACGGATCGTGAATGGAAACGGCGAACAAAAGCTGAGGTTTTGAAAATTGAACATAAAGGGGGTTGTGAATTTCGAAATTCGCGAAATACGTCAAAAGTCTCCTCCGCTATACCATCCAGCTGGGATACGCGGTACGAGCTGCTCTTTAGCAAAACTGCTGGACATGCCTTTTCCCCAAAGCGGCGGTCTCATTTCCATCGCACAAACCGTTCCAATCCACCCTCGCTTAGCAAGGCGTTTCGAACCAGAGGTCGAGAAGGAGTGAAAGATATAGAGAAAGGGAGAGAGAGAGAGCAAAAGCGTGAAGGAAAAAAAGGTCCCTTGCCAGTTCCACATTTGGCCGACGGTTTTCTTGTATGTTTTTATCCGCACAAGACACGAACCACCCTCATACTCCTGTTCCTCGCGCAAAAGGTTCTCTTTTTGTTCATCTGTTTCACGCGCCACATGACGCGCATTCCACGCTGGACAATATTGAAAAGACCCCGCGACGACGTGGACGTGCTCGCCATTTTGACTCCCGCATGTCACCGTCCCTTCGCCGTCACGTTCACGGCAGCATTCGGACCGTTGCCACACTGGTCCCGGCTTTCTCGATGTTCCCTGCAACCCCACCCAACTCCCCCTCGAGGACGTGGTTCGCTTTTCGTGCCACAAAATGAAACGTCGTCACACTGCGAAGACACAGCAGGTGCCCGTACCGTACCGCCCGTGGAAGGAAAATGAAGGAAAAGTCCTGCACGTGGCCCACACGAATACCGCCGTGCCGATTCCTCTCTCTCTTCCTCGCACTGGACACTGACCACATGCCGCAAACCCTTCTCCGGCTTTCTTCCCTTCGAATTCGCATTGCGAAAGGATGTGTGGGTGCGAGTCGTGTACGGGAAGGCAAAATATGGTGGACCATTTTCACGTGCACGGCCGCACAAGAAAGTCGCGATGGGAGCGAAAAACAAAGCACACACAGAAAAAAAAAATTGCACGAGATCCTTCAAGCACACACGAGGAGCAACACCATACGGCAAGGACCGTCGAAGTAGGCTCGGAGTTGGAAAACCTACCGAATGATGAACAAAAAATCTCATCTCGCGCGCATTTTGCCATTTGCTCGCTAGTACACGGCCGTTCCCGCATTCTCCGGACGGACCGACGATGATGATGGGAAAAATGAGGGAAGAAAGCGTAGGACGAAAAAAAAACCGCCAACGAAGGAAACCAACCGGGTTTGAAAAATGAAGGAGCGAAAACTGAAATGAAATATAAAAAAACGCAAGGAACAAGAAGAAAAACCTGCTGACCAGGAGATGAAGCAAAGTGGGAGCCAAAAAAAAACGCACACATGTGGTGGTGGTGGATGAAAAATAGCCGGACAGCAAGAAGGGAAGAAAATCGGTAAATTCCTGCCTATTCCAGCAGCGCGGCAGGATATATGCGGGAGATATGTGTAAGGATTCCCGCTTTTCTTTTTTCCACTTTTTTCCGCTCCCGAATGTATGTGTGTGTGTGTGTTTGTTGCGGGAGGATGGTGGAACTCCCTCCCACAGCGCTGACGCTTTTCTTTCCAATTTATCCTTCTACACAAATTTACTCTCACCGCGCACGTCCTCCTCCGTTCCTTTCCGTTGATAAGATGATGATGCTGGGCACTGGACTTTTGCACGTCTCTGGACACCGAGGGGACGCCCAAAAGGGACGGTTTTCTTCTCCTGACGTGTCTCGCTTCTAGTTTATTTCCCCCTTGTTCTCCCACTCTCTAACGCGCGAACACACACACGTCCTTTTTTATCGAACTTTTCCACTTTGCGTTTTCCCCCCGAAAACGGACGGCGGACGACGGATTTTTATCCGCCTCCCGCCCTTTAGCACCGTCGTTTGTTGTTGCGCGAGCGTTTTCCGTTTCCCGGACCTTCCTTCCCTCCGATACCACGCACGCCTAATGGGATCGTCCTTCCTTTCACTCCCTTCGCCGAGACTGTTTCTTTCTTCAGCACGCGTTCCCTTGACGATTGCGAGTCCGACGGTCAAGCAGGAGAACGTTTCTCGTCCTTCAAATTGAACGTCCCACCCACCCGGCCTCTCCATCCTTGCATCCACATATGAGCGGAAATGAACGAGGACAGGGG